>JABJVR010001235.1:0-19569 GCA_025773905.1 Chitala chitala
AATAGAGCACCTTTGGGATGTGGTGGAACGGGAGATTCGCATCATGGACGTGCAGCCGACAAATCTGCAGCAACTGCATAATGCTATCATGTCAATATGGACCAAAATCTCTATGGAATGTTTCCAACACCTTGTTGAATCTATGCCAGGAAAAATTAAGGCAGTTCTGAAGCCAAAAGGGGGTCCAACCCGGTATTAGCAAGGTGTACCTAATAAAGTGGCCAGTAAGTGTGTGTGTGTGTGTGTGTGTGTGTGTGTGTATATATATATATATATATATATAAAACTGGATGTCACTGCTTTCACATTACTGCACATCACTACAAAAATATTTTTAAACATTTAATTGCCAGAATTTGCATGTTCTTCCTGTGCTTGGTGGGTGTTCTTCGGGTTCTCTGGTTTCCTCCCACAGTCCAAGGACATGCAGATTAGGTTGATTGGTGTGTCCGAATTGCCTGTAGTGTGTGCTTGAGTGTGTGTGCCCAGTGTTGGGTTGGCACCTCACCCTGATGAAGCGGTATAGAAGATGACTGACTGACTGACTGACTGACTGACTGACTGACATTTCATTGCCATCTTTGTTAATCCACAAATCATCTTTGCTTTCAATATATTGGCCAAGTGTTGAGAAATGGTTTTAGTAATATAATCAAAGTATGTACTGAAACACACAAAAAAAGTTTTGAAACACATCAAAGAAAAATTCTAACTAATCTTATGACAAGTGATGAGCAAATAAAACATTAAAAGGTGTGGGGTTTCAAAAATAATTTAGACTTTTGATAGCCACTGGTACAAAAAATGTCTGTATTCATTCTGTAATATTTTTATGAATAATACATGACACATATATTCAAATAGCCTAATAAAATAAGCAAATAAATATTTCATAGCACTTTAAAATCTCAGCTGACATATTTTCCTGTGTTTGGCTTCTGACAGCTACATCATAATTCTAAGGCTAAATAAAATTTTAATTCACTTGGGTGGCATAAAAATGCGTATATAACGCAAATGTATCTCAGAAACGCAAGCATATGGATGCTTTTACACTATAACGATTTATTTTATCATGCCCCCATTTCACCTCCCTCTCAGTCAACCCAAACACTGCACTGCCCAAGCGTTGCATGAACAAGACATGAAAGCATGTAAGTAAGCATGGTGGCACTGTAAGCATCACGCCTCACAGGAAAGCCAGCACAACTGTTACCATCTCTTACATTAACGACACACTTCTGTGCAAGCTACCAAGAAATTTGCTGTTGCACTTCAGTTCCCAAGGACGTGCTTATTTAGTGATTAGCTAGGAAACGACGGCTCATGCCTCCCCAATGTATCGATGCTAATTATACTCCAGCGCTACATTGAGTATTTTACAAGTCAATTGTAGCTAATCAGCCAAGGGAAAATGTGGTTCAAAGGATCAACGTGGGAGACGGGGGGGGAAAACAGTACAAACCAGCCAAACTGAAGAACTGTCATTTTGAATATGACATGGAGTATATCATGTATATATAGTGTATGTGCACGCTGGCAGAAAGCACCTAATTTTAACATTAAGAAAAAAGAGCCAATTGCACACAACTGAAAAAAACAAACAGGAAGGAAACAAAACCAATCCATCCAGACAAAGGAGACTTCAGAAGAGAGAAAAGTACATAACAAACAAGAAACTAAGAGGGCAGTAGAGATTCCCACATCAACAAAGGAAGAACTACTGACTTATCTGAAGTATTGAAAGCATCGCAGAGCTTAAGGGATCTAAGACAGAGGAAAAGAGATGATTTATAAGGGCAGGCAGGACTTAGGGGTTGTTTATATTATTTCCTGTTGACAACTGTGTACTTTCATAGTAATTCTTTTTAAGTCTTATATTACAAACAATTTACAACGTGCTGAATATCCAAGACATAACACAAAGTTAAATTTCTCTTTAAGTGACTGCAGAGAACTAGTCTAGCACAAGGATTTGGAGTTTGGCGTCAGACTGACATGTGGAAACATGGTCTAATGCTCCCAGTAGCTAGGATGTCATCTTTCGCAGAGATACTTCCCTGAGTGACAGTCAGTCTTCCTCCAGGGGCCTGGGCTCATACTGCATGTCTCCATGGAATGTCTTCTGGGAGATGGTGGACTTTAGTAAAGACATCGTCTCTCACTTCTTCACTGACTTGTAAAAGTCAAAGCCACTCTTCATAGAAAAAGGCTGGCACTAAATGAAGACCGAAGTATGGTTGGTGTACAGGAAGGCCCCTTAGGATATTGCAGTGCAAAAAATGAGAAGGTAATTTTTATGGGAGCATATGTCAGATATCTGCTGCTCTTCATGCGTTTAACCATGTGATATATACAAATATTAATGTTAATTTCACTTACAAGATCTCTTGCATCCTTGGGCTGAATCAGAGAGACTCATTAGTATAACAAAGGGGAAGTTAGAGTCGATAAGAACAGGGGGTCATTGCGTATGATGACCGGTGAGGAGTAAAGGAAGACATCTATGTACAAATGGAGAATCCTTCGCTAAACAAAGGAGGAGGACTATGACACAACCTCTCTCCTGTTTTTCATACTGCTATTTCATCCATCTCAAAGAAGATCAACACAGTTTCACATATCCATCAGGAGGGCCACACCATATTTCTGACTTAAAAGGGAGAAATTTGCACGGTTATCAACAACCCAACTAGGAAGGCATTAACAACCATAACCAGAAGCAACACAAACCTCAGTATTGTCTGCTGCTGTGAGGAATCAGTACAACCTGCCGCACCATACATTCCTGAACAGACAGGTGTGTGCGTGCACACACACACACACACACACACACACACACACACACACACACAAAACAGCTGTGACAGGTGATGTTGTCAGATGTGGGATATGCACAGTAGCAGTGTAGGAGAATATAATACATTTTTTATACTTTTGGATGTGTTGCATTACACTGTTTACAAGCAAACAAAATTTATACAAGTAGAAATTTGCAGGCCCACAGCCTGGATTAGACATGTCCAAACATACGACTTTCTCTGAAAGATATTATTTTCCCATCATTTAAAGTCCACACATAAAAAAAAAATAAATAAATAAATTCATTGAGTGCAAAAAGAACCTAGGACTGTATGACACTGTTACAAACCACATGTGAAATGGTTATTCAGGTTTCCACTGAGCTATGTATATATACAGTATATATATATATACTTTTTATAATTATTTTCTTTTTATTTTTTATTATATATATATATATATATATATAGTAAAGACACATCTGTCCCCATACATATACTATCCATATCTCCCAGTCCAATCAGCCAGATATTCAGTCAAAGTGAATTGTATAATATGATATCACATTCAAGGGAAAATGACCAACACTTTTGTAGCTCTTTATCTACCCTTTGGAGCCATCACATGTTTATCTTGTTACAATGTCTGTGTTTCACTGTAAAACACACAAAGAACCAAGACATTGTGGCTGCTGCCACGTCACCCCCCTTGACAAAAAGCCAATTTTGTCAAGAACAAATTGTACTACCAGTTTAGTCACAAACTAGGTAACAAACTGAAAAAAGATTTTTCTATGCGAGAATAAACGTTAGTAATAAACACAAAGCCCTATGTTTAATAGGTGCTTTTCTATATAACCCATAGTTCAGAGCCAAATGAAAATGCAGACCTAACAATACAAAGACTGAGACAGTTTGCTAGTCTCCCTTTTGATGCTGTTGACAAGACTCTCAATATTCATATACAGCTCCAAAATAGCAGCCTTTCATAAATTTATCCTTTTAATCATTGCACGTCCACATGGAAATGTGCATTGCTAATTAGGCTACTAATCTCCTTAAGGGGATACATATAAAATCTTAAACACAAAAACCATTAAATGAAGGTCTTATAAAGCCAAGTTAATGTGCATTTTCCACTTACTACTTACATCATCACTGTGACTGACTACCACAACGAGAAACTTTTCGCGCAGTTTATGAAAATGGATGCTTGTATAGTGATACTATAAACACATCAATGTATATCCCTTCACCAGGGACCTAAAATGCCTCTCTACACTTATACTTATGGATTGATTTTTAAAAATACTGCATGTCCTAAGCAATTAAATGATCTGAAATCAAATCTCAACCAAATGAAAGAAAATGTGAAATCAGAAACATTTACAGCTCAGTTAATGTTGGTGGTGGTGGGGAGGATAAATCGTAACGTAACACACTGGGCAGACAAGTGTTTTTTTTTCCCCTAGATTCACACAGGCGTTGTGTAACTTCACACTTTCCAGACAAACATAAACAAGTGCTTAAGGGGACTGTTTTTCCATCTGGTCTCCATGAGATTTTCAACAGTGAACTAACTAATTGTTTGGCCAGAAAGGATGTCCTTTAGATGTGGATAAGCAATCTGGCTGTCTCAGGTGAGACTACCTCTCAGCTGTGGGGTGCTGCCAAGACTAAGGCTCTCCTGCTGAAGCGTGAGGCTGGCATCCCAGTGGATGGCATGACCCTGTTGAAGCCGAATGCCCTGTTATCTCCCAGACCTGAATAAGCAGGCTACTAACAAGGCCCATGGAACAAAAATGAAAAAAGGATTCAATTCTATGAAAGCTAAGGTTCACACAAAGGCATGAAGCTAATTATCAGATATCAACATTGACACAGCATAGACAAAAATGCAAAAGAAGGTATGGTGTTTTTAACAATTCACCAATACTGTGCTTTTCTTTGACACATTGACAACAAAAATCAAAAATTTTAAAAAGTAAAATAGTGGCTTTGAGTGCTCAGCAAATAGTGAATGTCAAGGTTAACATATTTCACTGGCAACAGTAAAGGTTTGTAATAACTTCATTTGCATCAGTATGTCCTCAGTTAGAATTTTATCAATCAAGTCCTTCATAACTGCAATAAATATTCAGCATGAATTAAATCAGCAAGCAGGCCAAACTGGTGTGAACTGGTATAGAACATCTATGTGAAATTTTGGAAACCGAAGACAATTCTGCTGCAGTATTTCATCGAAAGTAGTACAGATTTATTGTACATGCTTCAGCAGAAGCCAAACTTTCCGAGAGATGCAACTACCAAAACTACTTGTCAAAACATTGTGTCAGCCCTTGTTTTGCTGTTTTCTCACAGTACAAATAAGACCTGCCAAAACAGAAACTCAGTTCTCTAAACCTTAAATTGTGGTAACCTAGAAAGCACAGTGACAGTGGTAAACAACGTACTGCAAGTTCACATTAATTTCGTTGAACTTTCATGTAATTTAATTCGCATGAATCTGAGACGATGTAAGCAGTAATAGGCTACACATCTCACGTGCAACGTTCCGCTCTTAAAAAAAAAAAATTATAAGTGAATTCAGGCAAGTTGCTTTTGTTAAGAGCAACATGTTACGTTCCTGCAAGACACTGCCACATGTTAATTACATCTGTAGCACTATAATCAGAGCATGATGCAAAAGGTAGCGGCACTTACTGCAATATGCCTTGAAGACAATCGGCATAAACTGAATATAGTCAAGAACTTGGGCTCACACAGAAAGAGAGAGTGACAAACGTTTGGGAGGGTACTGCTTTCTTGTTGGTGTGAAAAACTGCTTTTGGCACTTTTTTTCCTCCCAAGACGAGATAACACAGTAAATAAAATCTTACTTTAATCTTATTAGATTTGTTGTAATGATGCACCTGAAAACGTGCCAGAAAAATGTATTCTTCTCTGGAGTTAGGAATCTCTATATAGTTCGATACGTCTGTGATGGTGATTCACAAGAACACTACTGAGTTCCGGAGCTCCATTAGGCAAGCGTGAAACCATATCTCCCGGCAGACGCTGTCTTTTGTGTGTGGCTCACAGTGTGATTTATTGGCAAAGGCCACCTTTAAACATCTATTTTGTATGTTATTAATCATATATTACAGATATGGATACACAGTCTGAATCATTGTCATGCTGCAGTATTTTCGTTCCAACAACCGAAAGCTTCTTGGCACAGCTTTGAATTAAACATGCTGGAGTTTAGAGAGCCCATCCACCTTAACCGAGGCTCCAGGAGCGGCACACTGAACACAACCAGAGAATGTAACACACCACTGCCATTTCTCGATTTAAACATTTCTCTCAGCATAAGTGTTTCATTTGTATGCCAATTTCCCATTTTGTCAGAGCCTGGTTTTCCTGCAATCATAGTGAAGGTGACCACAAGTGATTAAGTTGGAGTTTTGGCCATTCTCACCATCAAAACCCCAATTTACCTGGGAGTTTATGGAGCCGCCTGTTCCCTGGCCTCACAAAGCACTTAGCTCATATTCACCTGGAAAGGCTTCCACCATCTCTGTCACTTTAAACTTCATTTAATCACCTAACGTGTGGAGATTAATGACACTTCCACTCTTCTGAGAGTTCTTTGATCTCACCCATAGTAATCCACGCTGCCACTGAGGGCCTTAGCCAAGGGGGAAACGGAAAAAGATTTGTAGACTACACTGTTTACATTTAAGCTTACACTGAACTTTCAAAGAGCAGCACATTGTTGCTGATTAGATTTTGCCCCATTTCATTCAAAGCAACACTTAAGGGAGGACCGAATAAATATGCCACTTGAGTTTTACCAGTTAAATATTTATGATGAATGTGAGACTCGTCACTTGCAAATGCATTTGCAATATTAGACGATTTGTTCACAGTTAATCAGGACTATGAATGAGGATGGGTGACACTTCGAATAGCCAAACAGTGAAGAAAATTGTAGCTCTGAAATTTCACAGTGAGCAGAAATAAGCAGCAAGGAGCTAACTAATACTAACAGAGAAACTGCTGTGATCTGACCTGACTGATGTAGCAAATATTAGAGACCTTTTTTTTTTTATACATTTAGTGGACAATTCGCACTAGGCTACGAAGGCAGGAGTGTAGCATGGATAAAAACTCCTGAACTTTACCCGGCTTTTGTTTTTCTCATTAAAGAATATACTGCCTGACAACTAATTAAAAACATGAAAAATTAATTTCAAGATTGATATATAAAGATGTACCCCTAACAACAAAGCATATCTTGATGTATAATCTTAGCATAGCTAATTTTGTAACAAATATTTTGTAGACCTAATGAAAATATGTTACCGTCATGTTCAAAGTCAGCTGATGTAGTGTGACTGCTTTGTAGAGCTGGTCACAAAAAGCCAATTAATTATAATCACATAATGTCATTGTGGGCATTTCAGACATGAGAACTATTTCCTGAGAAATTAGAAATAGTGAATGTAGAAAACATACATTCTTTAAGCATTCCAGGCAATTTAATTTAAACTACATGTACAATGTGTTTGTTTATATGAAACACACACCAATCATCCATAACATTTTAATCTAAGGCTGAATAGGTTCCTTTTCTGCCCACCAAAACAGTTCTGACCCATCGAGACACGGACTCCACTAGACCTCTGAAGGCATGCTGTGGTATCTGGCACCAAGCTGTCAGTAGCTGATACTTTATTGTAAATTTTAATCCGTTATTAGTCCCACAATTGGGAACTTTATTCTCTGCATTTAACCCATTCCCTGGGGGAACAGTGGGCAGCCATTTTTATGCAGCCAGGGAGCTAACACGGAGTGTCCTACTCAGGGACACACCTAGTGACTGGGCGGGATTTGAACTGGGAGACTTCTGCATTCCAGCCTAATGTTCTACCCATTGAGACACCAGGCCACTAAAAGTCCTGTAAGGTGTGAGCTTGAGGCCTACACGAACTGGACTTGTTTTTCCAATACATCCCACAAATGCTTAATTGGACTGAGATCTGGAGAACTTGAAGTCAACACCTCAAACCATTCCTGAACCATTTTTGCAGTGTGGCAGGGTGCATTATCCTGCTGAAAGAGTCCACTGCCATCAGGGAATATAGTTTCCATGAAGGGGTGTACTTGGTCAGCAATAATGTTTAGGTAGGTGTTACGTGTCAAAATAAAATATACATGAATGGCAGGACCCAGGATTCTAAACAGAACATTGCCCAAAAGATCAGGTAAGTGATGCATATGCACCCAGCCATCCACATAATATGAAAGAAATCCTAGTTCATCAGACCAGGCCACCTTCTTCCGTTGCTCCATGGCCCAGTTCTGATGCTTATGTGCCCATTATAGGCACTTTTGACAGTGAACACGGGTCAGCATGGGCACCCTGACCTGTCTACAACTACGCAGCCCCATACACAACAAACTGTGATGCACTGTGTGTTCTGACACCTTTCTACTGGAACCAGCATTAACTTTTTCAACAATTTAAGCTACAGTAGCTTTTGCTACGTTTGCCCGCTTATTCTGCTTCCAACACATTAACTTCAGGGACAAAATGTCTACTTGCCGCCTAATAAATCTCACCCACTTCCAGGCGACAACGTAACAAGATGACCGATGTTATTCCATTCACCCATCGGTGGTCATAATGTTATGGCTGACTGTTGCACATACACAATATGGATTGACAATAAAATTCGAAAATCTTCCAAAAAGTCCCTGTAAGAATATGCAGCAAACACAAATTTGTAGAATTTTATTGCAGTCATGTGATCCTGTAACAATACAAAAATATCAATGCAAATGTCCAAAAGAGATATTAACTGACTGCGGGTCAGAAGAGATTTATCACAAAAAAATGGGAGTTTCCTGGCTGTGACTTGTCACCAGTTAAATGTCCCACTCACAGCACTTACTGCAGCTCCTCATGGACGCAGCGCGTCCTCCTGGTTACGTCAGGGGAGAGTGTCTCGTAGAGCTGAGACTGAAGAGGGCCCTCCTACCCTGCTGGTGCACCAGCAAGGTGCGACACAATAATGATAATCCTCCAAGTGACAGACACCACATAACAGCTCATTATCAGGCTATTATTCAGGACAGACAGCCAAAAAGAAAACCGAAAACACTCCATAATAAAAGCAGTCACATTCCCAAGCATATGCCTTGTCAAACATCTTTTCCTTTTCACCGTTTTCATTTCAAGGCTTCATTTCTGACATTTTTTTTTTTCTTGAACACAAAGAACAAATTAAAATGGATGATACGACAAATGACAGTAACAAACCAATTCTGTGTGTACCTTATGTATGATGCAGGTGCATATATTTTCCCCTTATGTCCCTCTGACATGTTTTCATTGTTATAACATACAAGGTTGGGAGGGCCATAATTTCACATATTGTAGCCATGCAGCCTTATGCATCATGAACACTATTTGTACTAAAAAAAAAAAAAAAAAAAATTTAAAAAGAAAAATCTAAGTATATGCATTAGCTACTGCAAAGTACATGGGAGACTCAAGGTTCGAGGTTCATCGTTAACAGAATCGTACAGCTTTTATCTTTATCAGCTGTTCCGTTTGGCCACAGACTCAGCAAAGAGTCAAGCTCTTAAAAAAGTCCACATTTCCTGCATGCTCGTGGTGGACAGGAGGTCATGCCATGGTTTGACGGCTGAAGAGGTCTAGGGTGACGGCACTGAGGAAGGCTGGGATGCTGTTCTGGTGGAAAAGGTGCAGGTTGACCAGCTCAGCCAGGGTGCGTGAGAAGTCCGTCTCCAGGAGCTGCATGCTGCTCGCGGCCGAGCCGCTGGCCTGCAGAAGCGAAGAGATGGGGACGTGTTAGCACCCTCACACTTTCAACACTCACATGCTCACACCAACACCCCCGAGGCCTCACACCAACAAAACAGCTCCTCCTTAGCTGCTGTCCCATGAGGACTGGTGCTGGGCGAGCACCAAGCCACTGCTCTTCAGAGCGTGCCGCACCTACAAGCTGCCGTTATCACACTTCCATTAAGGACAAGGCCGTGGCGACGTACTTGCACCCCCATGGACACTGTCTGCCCTAGACAAGGGCAACTTCTAACAGGAACCAGCCTTGATGGTGTGTCAAAGTGGACCTACTGTGCGTGGGATTTCATCAAACACTGTCTTACAATTTTGAACACTACCTTACTACTACCATTACACAACCGTAATCAAAAGCACACTGAGAAAAGCAATACGCCCCAATAAAACTGAAACTCAATATTCTTACAAATGCCTAATTTTTGCAGTCATTGTGTCAGTAACTGTTTTACAATATTAAATGCTGGCATAATGTTTCTCAATAATAATAACTTACACAAAGGTACTCAGCCTCTTGTGACAAGCACAAAATGGACATATTAACTGAGCCATAGCTGTAAAACACAGAAGTATTGACATTTCAAACAGAAAATAACAAGAACGCACCAACATGTGAACCATAGGTTCTTGTCCATTAAATCTGAAATTCATTAAACTGAGGTCAGTAAAATCCCCAATTTACTGTGGCTGGACTATTAATCTAAACAGCAGGAGGGACTTGTGTGAAAGGTCTAGGTATCAGGGATTCACCAGTCATTAAAGGCAGTGTGATTGTGTGATATTGTGTGTGTGTGTGTGTGTGTGTGTGTGTGTGTGTGACCACTGGGGTGTGTACCCACTTACTCAAAAGTGTTGCAGGCTTGAGGGTCTGCCAAAAAAAGGCAAATTTTCCATTCATTTTTCATGGCTGTACTCTTCTGCTGCCTTTGTGTTTAATAAACAATCTCATTCATTCATCCATTCTCCTCAACAGCCATTATCACTTTGATGTTTTAGTTTTATGTAAAACACATGAAAAACAATAAGTATTTTTATGGTATTTATCTATGTATTTTTGCTTATAACTATGATTTTTCTATATATGAAGTATGTATAGTCAGATCCACTGTGGACCACAGGGGTTGGAAAAAGTGTGCTCTACAGTTTCAGGTTCATTTCACTTACCGAAAAAGTCCCAACTTGGCTCGACTTTTTTGCATTTAAACACGCTCAGTATATTTTCAATAACCCATTAAAATCCCATACTACATTAATATATAATGAAGTATAATAATGAAATATGTGTGGGTATGCAAAGAAGTCGACCGCAGTACCACACTATCATGAATCTTTGTCAATTCAATAAAATATTTATTAGCCTGTAACTGATTAACTCACTGCAATGAGGATAAAGAAAAATAATAAAATGCAGAACACACAATATGCAGTGTGCCAGCCGTTAGTTGAGCATCACACCCAGGAATGAAAGACAATGAGAAACGACAAGCAGAGTGTGAAGCAAAGCTTGTTCTCCCATGACCACATGAGTGTCTTTGCTACGCAGTCTGTCTTCAGCAGGGCCTCTGCTTGTGCATTACGGAATAATGAAAAGTGACAGGGAAAGTCTCTAAGGATTAATTAATTGAGCACAATGTGGAGTGCTGCAGTGGGGAGACTCCACAGTTATTAAAATGTTGCTGAGATGACAAGGGAAGCTGTCACTTGTGGGCACGGCTCTCGAGTGTCGTCGGGGGTTACCAGGGGATCCTGACAGATGTGCGTCGACAGTAGGTCAGCTGGAAGCTGGGGAGGGGCTGAGGGGGGGTGTCTGTGCAGAGACCACCTGCACCCACCCTATGACAATCGCCGAGCGAACCTGACTGTGCGGGCAGGGCTTTGCACTTCCGCCACGTTGTCACGTTACAGTCTGCTCCAAACGCTCCGCGCAAACATTTCACTCAGGGCTGCCACTTTCGTTACCGCTCGCGTTTCACTCAGCACTGCTTGCTTTTCTGTTGTTCAGTTATTCAGCGTGTTGTCAGAAATTTGACTTCAGAAGTCAAATGTTAACAGAACTATCTACAGGGATACAGCCACTTGACATTCCCAATGTACATAGATTATTCAGCTTTCCATGAAAAATTCGGTACATTGTCTAACCAAACACCAAGTTGTTTTTTGTATTTTATAACTCATAGATTCTTATCTGTATTAAAAAAGCTCAATAGTGTCTTCCTCAACTTTTCAAATTCAACTCTTTCTATGATAATGGTGCCACACCTGATGAAGCGCCTTACACAGAAAATCTGTTTCATACAATGTCTAGACCTAATGTGTGAAGAAGCACATATTCTATTTCAAAACAAAACTGTTTGCATTTCAAAACCCAGACAAGATATTACACATAAAAGAGGAACTATCTGGTTGGTGGTTTCTTTCCTAATTAACTTCCTAATTAACACTCACTTATTTAAAATGGAAGTTCATGTGAAAACTTCATGTGAAAAATGCCCTGGGCAAGCGCAACAAAAGGCTGGGATACAGCAAACACAGGCCACTAAACCTGTAATACTGCTCACTATTCTTCCACCACTTGGAAAACAACACTGACATAAAAATAACTTTGCGTCATGGCAATCCCTGTTTCACCTTACACTATTTTATGGAAAAACGGGATTAGCACTGACCTTTAGCATTTCAATTTGTAGCATAGAGGAGAGCTGCAATGTGTTTATCACTGACTTGTCATGATGCTTTAATATGATAAACAGCATTAATAGCGCAAACACAACCCTAACCAGCCACATCTTTTCTGAGGTAACAGGGACCAAAACATTTGGTTTGGCTCTTACCAGATAACCCTGGTCAGCGTTTCCGTTAGAGCAATTTACCTAATCTTCCAGGCATCTCTGCACTGAAGGAGGTGTATTTATTTTGGAAGCAAAATAAGAGGGAAAAGCTTGGCAACCAGAGCCTACTGGAGAGGCCTGATAAGGATGCAAACCATTAGTGCATTTATGGCTTAAAAGGAGAGATGTGGAGGCTGGCTCCTTTCAAACACGGCCCATGCACCGGCTTCATGAGGACTTTAATCTATTCTCACTTCTTGTTCCCAAAGAAACTTTGGAGCTCAATGGATCAAAATCACACACGCGAGCAAATGGCTGGGGGGGGGGGGGGGGCTTGTGTTTTGCATAGACGTTCCGTATTTCAGCTTACTTCCCGTTCATGCTGAGGGACTAAATCATAACAGAGAGCCCATTATGGCCTTGCACCCCCTGGCCTCACACAAAGTGTGCCCAGCCCACCTAATCTGCTTACGCACACCACTGCAGAACAGCCATGCAAAGGTGCGTTCCGTGTGTCCGCCGCGCATCGGTGGCACTAAAGTGCGACGTGAATGATCCATTGGCTCTCCGCCGCACCCTTGTGGTCCTGTGTGCATTGCAGCCTAGGAGAGTTTAGATTTTTCTGAGCCACTGATCACGGCAAAACGCTTTGATTAATACTCCCTCCCGGGGGCAACGGAAGTCATGGTGCAACATGCAGCCCTTTTGCTTGCTGCTGTGCATTCACTGGTGTGGTGGGGGCTCGGGATGATGTGTTGCTGGCTGGAGAAGGATAACGGCGAGTTCATACATCTACTCTGCACAACATGCCCGTGTTTCATCAGTCACAGGCAAGACCCTTTTTCCACACAGCAAAACTAATGAGTGCAGCAGGAAACACACTGTACCATCCAGCAGGAATACACAGCATCATCATTATATGGAAAATTCTGTGCTAAAAAAAATGGTCTTCATTTGTGTATGTAATGCAGGGTGGGGTGCACAATCTCTCCATGTTTTTGAATCACAGAAATTAATTACACGATGGCTCAAATGAGACTGGCTAACTATCTGTTAGTTATAGTCCATAAATTCACTGGCAATTCAGTAGTCTCTAATTAGTTAATTACAAGTTGCCAAACCAGTCTCACAAACAATGCAAATAACGTATGTATAAGCTACCTATGTCAATACCTGCTTGAGCCTAATCTAGTCCTAATGCTTTCATCTCTGAATTGCACATGTACTACATGCACGTCACTGCATTTAACTTTGTAGTCGTCACACTGCTCATATTAACAGCAATATAACCATAAAAAGGAAATGTTTTGAGCAACAGACGTTAAAATAAATGTAACTAAATTATTTACAGTCAAAAAGTATAAACATTTTATACACAAAACCACATCGCGTGCATTATACATGTACAACAGTTCCCGGTATACTGTACGCAATTACGTCTTCTGCAAACCACCAGCTTTTACGCATGTCAGAATTCCCCCGATTGATATGGCAAAATCAAGTTCCCAGGCAATTAACTATGAAGAATAAAGGAGGACAAAGATTACCATTTTCACCTCTACATCACACAGCACAATTGCGAGTGGGCTCTTTTCCCCCTTCAGGTGCATGTTTATCCTTAGCTATGGCGCCAAATATGAAATATTTGAAAATTTACTGCTTAAGTACAGATTTGCGTATGTCAGAATTCCATATCTAGAGAACTTTGTATACTATATACACGGCACATTAAAAATGGCAAACACATTTTATTCACACAGTAAAAGTGCTCACATGGTATATAAGAATGCAGGCGTGTACAAGTGTAATGTGTGAAAGAACAGAACCAAAAAATAAGAAAAATTCTAAAAGGATAAATAAAAAAATCTGGAACCAAACTCAAAAAGTTCAATTTATGACAGTGGCACATTTGACCGGGCAACACTGCGTGTGTCCCAGCAGCACACTAATAGAAGAACTGACTTAGGAGTGCTGTTATACACCACCTGGCTTTGCTGTGAGTGAGCGTGCAAGGACAGCACGCTAAAAGTGCTGCCTGTGGAATCGCAGGACCCCTGCCAGGAGAAAGGGGCTTTCAACAGAAGTGTGAGGGCGCTTGTTCGACATGACGGAGCAGTGAGAACAGACCAGAGCCACATCATGCTCTGTGCTCCATTGTGGTGACCTTCAGAGAGCTGCGCTGTCTTGCTGTGTCCCTGTTTCTGTCACCATTCCGATGGATTAAAGCAGAACTGGAGCAACCGTTAAAAATGTCACGGAATGGTCCACACACAAAAAGACCTCAACTTTGCTCTGCAGCATTCAACACTAATGTTTTCAGGATGCCTTGCTCAGAGTCCACGGATTAATACTGACAGATGTCCTGGAGATGCCCTGCTAAAATAAAGCCATATGAAGAGATCAGCAACTTCTCATTTTTTAAATATGAAAGACAATACATAATGAAGGAGCTTCAAAGATCAAAACTGTGTGTTCTACTGGTGGAAGAAGGGGCCCAGGCCTGTATGAAAACTGTGTTTATGTAACGTGCAGCATGGCGCAAGCACACAAGGCTTCCAAGCTGACCAACACCACTAAACACATGTAACACACTGAAAGCTGCAAATGCCTGAGATAATATACATGCATATCTACATCCCCACCAATCACCTCCTCCTCTGACTGCAGGACGTCCCACTACTTCCAAAGCAAGGAGAGGGACATGAAGACTTGGGGGCTAGAAGCACTAATCAGTTTCACATGGAGCGTGACTATCTCACGAAAAGAATGATGGGGGGGGGGGGATTCAAACAAAGTTTTCTTCCTTTGAGGTGACTTAACAAACAACTTTAGACATGCTATAAAGTGATTATGTTTGACTGATTCAGTGAAGACAGCCTTCAAGAATCAGAGGAGATAAAGTGGGGCACCAGCGCCGACCAAAAGGATCCATGTGTAGAGCTATGACAGGCACTGGTAACACACTCAAGTTAAAAATAAACTTTCTAACATGGGAGATAGAGCTGATAGGGGGCATCAGCAACACGGATCAGATGAGCAAAATCTGTACAAGCAGACCACAGGTGAGCTAACAGAGGGCACAAAAGCAGTACATTTACAAACAGGCACGCTCTCTCCACACATTATCCAACCTAATGTACAGCTAATATTCCTACAGTATGTTTGGGGACCACCAATCACCCCAGCGCAGTCATTACCTTAAAACTACAGGCCTGCCTCAGGCCACTGCTGCTTGATTAAACCACTCAATAGCTTTGTTTTGTGTTTGTACTGGAACTGTAATGTCTGAAGAGCTGTTATTAAACCGTTTTCTTCAGGGAATGCGGAAAACATTAGACAAATTATTATAGCCACCACACTATGACTGATTCAATCAATTTGCAGCGTCTTTCCCAAACGCGCTTTTAACTCGCAACTGGACGCACGATCGACTGGCAAAACCAAACACCACAAACATCTACAGACTTCAGCCAAGTCAAAGCCATCATACTATACTTATACAAAAACGTCGTGGAACACAATCAAACACATCACTAGGTTTCAAGTACTGCTGTCTATGATGCCCCCACCATAGCCCAAAGGTTACTCTTGATTTCTGTTTCCCTTTCAGATATGTACACACATTTGTAATTAGAAAAAGGTCAACTGATTTATTTCTACAGCATTTATTCAAAATATGACCTTATCAGCATCTGAAAGCACATTTAATATTCAAAAAAAAAAAAAACTATTAACAAAATTGAGCCGTGTAAGACGTTTACTGGCTGCAATAATCCTTGCCAGCAGTCAACACAACAGACAAAGGTAACTGGCTGAATGAAACTTATCAGCATTTCTGTAGCTGAAGGGTACCACTGGCAGAGCTTGGCAAAAGTGTGTAGAGGCATGAAAGTCAGGCAGCCAAGTTGTTTGAAGCCACCTGGGTCCTCTCACAGGTAAAAGATGACATTAAAAAGTGACAAGATCAAGGTGCTGCGACCCTTCCTCCACAAGAGAAAATGTACTGCCTCGACGAGGGTTTTTAGCCCCCCAGAAACACGTACTGCTGCAGCAACACAGCGGCACAGTGAAGGTGGCAACGCATGCCTCTGGGCAGAGAATCCCAAAGTGTGAACACAGAGGGGACTCAGGGAAGGCTGCTGGCCATGACAAAAACTGCTTAGGCAGAACTAACCAAGAATTTGGAAACAACATCTTAAAGCAATGGGTGCACCTGCAAAAACGAAGGTTGGCGGTCAGCTGTATGTGAGGTGAGCAAAATTATAATCGGTGCTCGTAAAAGAGAAGCCGTATGAGGGTGATTAATTTAAGTCCACATTATGCACAATTCTCATTACCCACACAGGTATCAGGTATGTGTATTAAACACAGAGATGTCACACCTTTGGCTTCTTTTTGTTTTTCATGTCATCACCGTATGTATCTTATGTGTATCACCTGTACACAGACAGCATCATTGTTAAGCCTACTGATGTAAACTGCAGTCAAAAATACAGTGCCAGTGTTAGGTCTACATTATGTGAAAATACTAAGTAAAAAAAAAAAAATCTGTGTAACTGTCAAAACATAACAGTAAAACCAAAAAAACAATGTAATAGTTCATGACGTACTAAACATTATGTGCAATCACTAGCTTGTAGTGACGTGCAAACGAAACAGCGAATACAAAAATAAAGTACAAACTGAAACAAAAGGGAGAGATAATCTGTGGAGAAAAGTGACTCAGTGACACATTCTCAGCTGTTCGTCTGACCAATCAATGTGCTGCTCTGCCTGATCAATACGGAGACGCGGTGGGATAAAACGACTCCCCGCAGCATGAGTGAAGTCGAAGCCGGGCAGCGCGCCTCTTTAATGACCGCCTGTCGCGATCGCAAGCCAGCCAGGCGGATTCTCACGCCGGCTGATTGGACGGTGCAGCCAAGGCATGCTTAAGAGCCCGGCTCGTTAGGACGAGGTGACGGTGAGCAGAAAGGCGCGGTGCAAAGCCGCTCGGAATGAGAGGGGGAGCCAGGCGGGTCACGCTGCCCTGTCAAAAACACATAAAATGACACATCACAGGGAGAGGGGAGAACAGGGCATGGCCAAGTGGGGTTAATACAGAGCTCTTGGGTAAAGTGCAAAGGGGCAGCGGACCAAATGACAGCAGAACAGAAACAAGGACTGGGGAAGAGGGGACATCTGTTCCAAGCCGGCCAAGTGTAAGCCACCAAGTCGACACAGCCCATTCGACTTGTACACCATCACCACACAAACAGTCACGTCAACGCCCGGCACAAACACACATAGCTCTCCTCTGTGCAAGAAAACTGGCGTTATTCCCTCTTTGGAATCTTATAAACCAGCTTATCTCTGAACACAGATGAGGTATTCGAAGACAAATGGTATGACTGCAGATAAAAATTCTTTGTGTTCATGTACAACAACGTAAATCAAGACATTCAAAACCTTTGACACCATGTATAAGAAGCCTTATCTACTCTTCACTTTCATTACTTTATTGTGAATTACTGTGCTTTCATACCACTTAAACTTTCCTGACACACAAAAGGAGCTTAAATGTGACATAAATAAAACCAAACTGCATGCAGAAAAGTATTCACTACAAATAAACTTGGCATCTTACTGGGTGTCAGCTAAGATCAAGCTTAAAGCACAATAGCAATGGAACAATGTGCACGAAGCGTCTAGCTTAACTGATTCCTAAACTCTATTCAACAAGACTTAAACACTGGAGGAAAAAAAAATTATCTATCAAATTGGATAAATCAAGTTTAGTGATTAAACTTGATTTATCCAATTTAGGTACGATGTTTGAAAACAACAGTTAAACAACAACTTATCCAATTTAGGTACGATGTTTGAAAACAACAGTTAAACAACAACTGAAAAAGCTCGCAGACATAAATGGAACATGCAAAATGTGCAAATTTTTTCTGCTTGCCTGCCGCACACAATCTAATCATGGAAAGGAAATTGCACTTTAACATTTTAAATGGACTGCATCGTGTGTCCATTTACAGGAAAATTAATCTTCTAACTGACTTTTTTTCTCTTTTTGGTCAATTTATTTCTGTTAATTTCATAGAAGGAGAAATGAAAGCTGGGTCAGATACTTTGGTGCATGGCTAATGTTTTCATTACCAGGAATTGCTACTCAGTAGAAATGGACTGGATGCAAAAGAAACCCAATCTTGTCTTAAAAAAAAAAAAAAAAAAAAAGGTTAAAAAATTTTTTCTTTGTAAAATAAAAAACATCTGTCTTGCTTCAATGGAGAATGTCATTATTCTAAATTCAAACTGCCAAAGTTTCAGCACTGAAAAGACTGCATGACAGAACATACAAAAAACAGTTCTCTGTTAATCTATTTACACAGCTACACATTTATTTAAACTCAAGTTAAGTTGATCTCTGACACGCCGCTTTCCCCAACAAATAAAGTCCCCTTGGTCTGAACACAAGTTTCAATTTTAACTGCATTTAAAACTATTTATGTACACCAGGAGAGAGGGAGAAAAAAAAAAGGTACCACAACGAAAACGACAGACAAGTCAGACAATAGTACCAATAAGGAAAAATGCAGTATGCAGTTACTAACACACAGCCCGCATCTATCATACCCACTTCAACAACTACACTCCACCAGGTCATTAATCTACTGAGCACGACACTCGGCGCAGCGATTACACTGTTAGTGAACGCTAATGACTGACGACACCATCATGTTACTAAGGTGTTTGCCATGATCGCTGGAAGGAGGGCTGCAAACAGCTAACCAGCCCTGTCACATCCATCACCTGAGCACCCAGGGTATTCCTGGGCTGCCGTTGTACTGAACACAGTGGCTGCTGAAAACTTCTAGTGCTAAAGTCACGATTCCATTACAGCTAGCAATGATTCAATTATAGGTATCTAGTTACTATTACTACTAACAGACATTTTAAATAATGTTTACAGTAACAGCAAATACAGTATCAAAATTTGTAAAAACCCATCTTACCTGGCCCGTTTCAGAGATCGGTGGGGGGGGGGGGGGTGAATGTTGTGCTTTAAACGAAAAACAAATCA
>JABJVR010001236.1:0-19564 GCA_025773905.1 Chitala chitala
GCACACAGAAAATAATTTTTTTTTTTTATTTTTTGTATTTTTATATTAAGGGTTGTTTAATATTTTTTGTGCTGGTTTTTTTTTAGTTCTAAAAATAAATGTTTTTCTGCTGTTAAACCATGACTAATACACTGTCCGGTGATTTGCTGTGGCTCTTTAGAACTCGTTTTCTGTTATTTTGGAGGAGCTAAAGAGTGTGGTATAATCTTTGTGATGGTTCTAATGGATACTAGGTGGAAAACTAGCAGCATCTTTCTCTAGTCATCATGGCAAAAGGGTAGCAATGAGATACAAAATACAAAGCTTGTTGGATTGGGTAGACGCTAACTGAGTCCACATGTTGGACTGGGTAGAGGCTAATTTAGTCCAGATGTTCACCCTACTGTGTCACATGGTGTGTAAATTTCATGGTCTACATAAGTAAGAGCAGGGTTCTGCAACGTTTTCCCATGCTACAGAAAAAGGGTCAGTTCCGTACGTTTAAATTACCAGTTAAGTGCAGCAGATCTGGCAGGAAAGCAAAACCCACTGGCAGCCATTGATCCAGGTTTGGTTCTGTGTTGGTCCAAAAAACCCTAATAATACAGCACCACTCGGCAAGCACGGTGGTAAGATGCAGGCCGGAGAAATATTACGCATGTAGAAAGCTCTGCCTGAGCTAGCCATGTCAGAATGAGAGAAACGATGCTGATTGGTAGGCATTCCAAATGTGGGAGGAGCGACTGGCTCCTCCCCTAATTCCTTTGGAGTTCCCCTATTTGTTTCAACCTTATGTGTAGTTTGACAAACACTCAGTATTTTCATGGGCTGTTTTGGTTCTGAAGAGCAGCTTTGAATTAACCCTTTGTTAAATAATCTCACCAAAAATGTATTAAATCTGCCTGGCCTACAAATGCATGGAATCCTTGGGGTAAGGAGTAGGGGAGACAAGCAGAAGAGTACTTTAAAATGAGGTAGGGATTCTAATCAAGGATGTGATTTTCATTTTAAAACACATGGCCCTGTATATGAAGTTTTGGAGTTACCATAATGTGTGTGAAGTACATTGTATATATATCAGCAGACATCCTTCAGTTGTTCACAAAGAAAGCTCCCTTCAGAACGTAAAAGCCAATTAACCTTTAAAAAAGGATCAAGAGACAACATTTATAGAAATAGTGTGCTGATTTTCAGTCTGCTCCACTCCTTCCATGTTTAATTCATACCACTGTGTTTCCACTAACACTTCTACACCTTACATTTACCCTTTGACAGAACCTCATGTCTAATTGAAGATCTTCTGGATGCGCTGGTAAGTCCATTGAACCAAGTCCACTCGCCTGGGAGGTTTTGGGAGGAACCCTGGAAATGTTATAACAGTTTCTATCTACAGATGGATTTTAGGCAGTGCTGAAGCTCTCATAAATAACACATCAAAATCTTTTTTTTTTCTTTCTCGTCTTTATTTTTGGCTCCTAAGCCCACACATCTGGGTTTTATTTATGCTTCTGTGGGCGATCTCATGGTTTGAGACGAGAGCCGGAGGCAAGCACAAAGTTTGATGAAGAATCTCAGATAACACGATCTGGGAGGCACCTCGGAGCAGAGGGAAAGCCCCACTTTAGAACCTGGCTCTGCATTCATTGTGGCAGAAGATCCCCAGGACTGAATGAGGGCAGGAAGAAAATTCTAGGCGTGCAGCACGGATGGATGTTCAAAAATACTTCTAAGAAAAAAATGTCTTCATTTCACTTTGAAAGTAACTCTCTGATCCATTATGAGTAATTGTGCGGTTTCCCCTCATTTTTAAAATTCGTATATAAATGGAAATAGCAAACATTTTTGAGAATAGCAGTGTGTAAATTAACTAAGCTTAGAATTACTCTCATATAAAAAGTAATTTGTTAAAAACAGTTGTAAAACAGTATATTAAAATGTAGGAAAAGGAACAGAAACATTTCTGAAGTGTATAAATTACATGGAAATAAAACTAAGATGAAGACTTGTGTCTTTCAGCAAATACAAGGTAAATGTTTTTTAAACATTGTTTATCAGTTGGTTAATGTCCGACACACCAAAGGAGAACCTCCTAGCCATGCTCCACCCCCAGGAGGCAACGCCTGCATGGTACAAACTGTAATTTATACTTGTCATTCTCACCTGCTAGTCTTTTAAGCAATTAGTCAACCTATTTAAATCCTTTGCTTTGAGCGCTTCGTTGTGAGGTAATGTTTCATGTTTGATTCAGAGTGGTCCACCACTCACCCTTTGTGTTTTGTTTCAGTTGTCTGACCTGCCCCCCCCAGTCCCCATTGTCCCCAATTTCCTGTTGTCTACTCCCTACGTCATTTTTGTCTCAGCCTGCTCTTTCTGGCTTCTTGATCTATTGCCGGTTGTATTGATGCCATTTATTGAATTTTGGGTTTGGCTAAAATAAAATGACAAAATAAAAATATTACTCCAAAACTGCATCACTTGGTGTCTGTCTTGTGTTCATTACAGACAAATATTGGGCGTATAAATCTGTATTTATCAGCAGTTCTACATCGCCTGTGAGTCCAGACTGGACAACAGGAAGAGACAACACCCCTTCCACCATGGGTGAGGTTGGCCAGGGAATGTGAGAAAGTCTCATTGTGACACTACACCATGCTTTAGTCAGCTGACAGGAAGGAGAGAAACCAGTTCATGGCAGAGAGAGTAAGACCACAGAAAACCCAGTCCTTACTGAAACCCTTTCACACGGGTGTAGTTACCAAAGGGGTTCTATAGCAAGTACACACACCAAAGGACTGGGTCACCTTTGGGCTCCCTGTAGCAGATTCCCGTGTTTGTGGGCAGCAGAGGTAGGAGTAATCATCAGCAACTCGTAAAGTGAAGAAGGTGAGGGTCACTGCACCCCTCATGTTCCTCTGTAGACAACCCTGGCCTGATGCATCGGCCCTGTGTTCAAAGGAGAAACAGGATGAGCTTCTACCTCGTAGAACACTTGTCAGTCCTTATGTCAGTTAACTGTGTGACCTATGGGCTGTGGAGCAGGTAAACGCCAGTGCGGATACGTTGTATGCTGAGGGCCCTGCTCTCTCCTCTCCGATCTGTCCTCTCTCCCAGCCGACCTCTCTCCCAGCTCTCTCGCCGACCCGCTCGGCCCTGATGCAATCTGGCTTTAACTCATAAGATGGTGTCATGTCCTGTAACTGACCGTGACGGCAGTTGGATTTCACTGTCACACTCTGAGATGGGTGCAGTCTACTTCTCTCCAGGCATCCGCTTTTCATTATTAGTGCTGTTGACCACGCTGCTGCTGCTGATCAGAATGAGAGGCAGATGCATCGTCCTTGGATAGACCTTGTTCACAGTTCAGTAAACGTGATACTTCTGCATAGTCGTAGCCTCCTGACACTGGACACAAAAAGCGTTCTCACCATAAACCAAAGGCCTGCTTACACACACATGCACACGCACACATACATGCATGCACAGAACTGCATATGCATACGTGCACACACACACACACACACACACACACACACATAAATACACAAACATCTCTTGTTTTTGCACGTTCTTGCAATTTTTTTTCAACTAGTTATGACCATATTAAAGTGCAATAAGTGTTAATAATTCCCCTGTGATCTGTAAGATTTGCCTCAGGAGTACTATATTAGATCATTAGGTCTGACTCTTTCCATCACATAACCACACAATTGGCACCTTTTTTGTACATTCAGGTTATATACTTTTGCAATTAGAGAAGAGCACTTAGGACAGACATCGCTGCATTTAATTTTCCATGAACCTATCTGACCACATTGTCTGTCTAGGTGGGCTCTTTGCCTTTCTCGTACCCGACTCACACCCACCTAGACAGATGGCTCAGCTCACCTGAACCACAAAACAATCCAATACACAGTCAGCACAGCAAACTCATACGTTTTCCTGAGTGTAACTGCATTGTTTTAAGTACAAAAGACCTATTAAGATTCACATGTAGGAGAATGACAATACCGTAGCATTATTTTTTTATGGTATTAACCATATTGTCCATCTTTAAATGTCTTAAGTGAAGTGTGACAGAAAACACAACAGACATCAGATAAGATATTGTTGAGCTTGTAATCACTGCATACTTGTTAGAGGAAAAAAAGGGATTCAAGTTCATGATTAAATTGTTATTGTTAGCTGCAAGCATACAGTCACACAAAGAACCAATGTTAACATTTTTGAAAGATTTTTTTGTCCTTAATAAGCTCTTAAGATCAGTTTATGATCTCTAGTGATATTCAGGGGGACTCACAAACAAGAGACTGATAAAAGTGTTTTTTAAGACTTGACCAATGAAATTGCATGTCTAATGGTTGGTTGTACACTGAACTGGCCCAGCAGCTCTGGTGTTGTGTTAAAAACACTTGTTGGTTGCTATCAGCTGGAATCGCTACCACATGTGTTTGGGTCCGTCTGTTGAGAAGACTTTTGTATAGCGTGCATAGATTTGAACAATAAAAACATTCTGTTGCTAGTGGATAATTCCCAAATCACACCATGGGATTTCAGATGAACTTCTTAACTATTGATGACTTTCCAAGCCATAAAACATCAGCACAGTAATGGCTGAATATTCACCATTATCTGCTCCTGCAAACTGCTACAAATACCTTTAATTTTTTGGCATCTGCTTTACCTTCAAAAGCTCTTACAGTTTGTGACATTTATGGATGTTTAACCATATTCAGATAATTTAAACTTAGCATAATTTATATTCAAGAAATAATTGATGTGAGTAAACAACAAATAATCATGAGCTATGTAATAAATCCATAAAAAAATTGGTTGCTGGTTTTGAAGTCTGAGGTACAACGTGTTTTTATATAGTAAATTTTTTCACAATGTACTTAAAAGGCACTTTGGGACTCTTTAGTAAGCCCAGGACTAATAATTTATTTTCAGCACTCACTAGTATGATCTGCCTCAATGACATAATCACTTGCAGCATAATTTTTTTTTTTGGAGGGGGGGGGGGGCTAAAACAAAAATACACAGCAGTCTTACTCCATCACAAGGGGAGGAGCACTACAGGGAGGAGCAGGAGATCACAACCAATGACATAGGTAAAGAGGGTCTGGGGAGATCAGGCTCAGTGTTGGCACACAAAGACGTGATGAGACAAGCATGTGCTGAAAGTTTGAAACACTTTTCTCAGTTCTGTTTACATTGCCATGCCAACCATGAATCAACAACAAACAAATGCTCATGAATGTCAACACTATGTAGCAATTTTTGGCGTCTTAAACATTTACTCAATAAATTTGTGTTTTTCTTTAATACGCTTTATGTTGAGATTTAAGTATTATTTTTAATAAATTTATAACTTTATTTATGTTCGTTGAACCACTTGTTGAATGCATGTCATGCAGTGCCAGTAGCACACTGGATCTAAACCCAAGCAACTGATGTGAACTGATTGCACTACAGCTCCCCTGCCATTAGCGTGTGACAGCCGGATATGAAGCAGCAATGTGATTGGCTGCTTCGATCAGCAGTGGCTGCCGTGGATAATCCTTCAGATGTTTAACAAGGTCCTGCAGGTCCGGGCCTGTCCTCGTTTGTTTGGCTAAATGTGAGACCTCCTGTCCTGTTGGCAGAGAACATTCCTGGCACGCAAAGGTCCCACAATGGAGTCACAGATCCCTGACTTAACCAAAACTCGCACTCATATATGCTGATCCTGAGTCAGCAGGGATCTGCTGGTGGAGGGAGATGGTTATCTCCCTGCACAGTTTGGTGTCTGGTCAGACTCTAATGCGTCTGCCAGCATGATAAACACACACGGGTCTCAACAGCCTTCTCCTGTCTTTACGGAGACACACTCTGTGCTGCTGCAGTATGAGAAACTGCCATGTTGACAGACAGCACTGTTTCTATGTTCATGACCAGATTTTTTTTCCTTCTGAGGAAATGCCTCAATGTACTAAGGCAAAGTTACTCTTTCATCTATTTCTTGAGAACCCATACATCATCACAGATTATTAAGTGGAATAAATTCTTTTTTTCAGTCAGTAACACTTTTATTGCTTTAATCATCCTGTAAACTTGTAAAATCACATATTTCTCTCCAATTTACAGAGTTTAATCTGATAACATCTGTAAAATTGCATTCATATCTTCTCAATAAGATAACCATAATGTAAATCTGGGTGTCAAGAACACTGAAAGGATACAATCTTTTTTTTCTGTTTATTGCTAGACAAAAGAGTACCCTAAGGCCTGTAAAGTTATTTAAACACAGGACACAACATGCTGTGTAGGTATTGTGAATCATTACCCTCTGAACTTCAGTAAATGTATGATTTTAAAATAACGACCCAGTCCACCAAACCAGCAGTCTGAATCAGGTTTATGCTGGCTCCAGGGTCTCTGGACTGTTTAAATCTGTTTAAATTGTATTGATCTCTTGGGCCTGAAAACATGATGTTAAAATGCCACAGCATTATCAAGTACAACAAATGTTTGAAATTCTGCATTTGTTCATGGCAAAAGCATTTTTGTACTGTAGTATTTCGTTATGCATAAAGAGACTAAGATGTGTTTAAATGTGTTAAAATTTTTATTCCATTTATTATTGTTATAAGACGTAGCTTTACCCATTCCGCCTCAACAGGACAATTCCCACATATTGTCTTATTTTTAATGGTTGATTTTTCAGAACATGTGGCATTATAGCAACACATAGCTTACAGCATATCATGTTATACAACAACATACTGTAAATTGTATAATGATAATCTGCACAAGATACACCACTGGAGCAATATATAAATGCAATTATTGACATTCTACTCATTCATAAACTACAACATATTAACATTCCATGTGTTTCTTTCTAGTTCAAATGAATGGCATTAAATTAGTGAAACCCAATTCACCTGCACTAGTTTATCTTTCCTCTCATACTTCACAGAGTGTGACTTAGCATCTGATTAGGCGAATCCTTTTCATGGTGTCAGTTGTTCCTGGCTTCAGTGTTCACCCTCTTGGCTCACACCCTTGCTTGTCAGTGCCCAGTCTAGAATTTTCTGCATTGCATCTACAGTGTGTGTCTCTGATAACGGACTCGCCAACCTTATCGTTTCAGCATGAAGGTGCTGCAAACCACCACTCGGTAAAAATTTGGGGATAACAAATGAGTCATGTAGAATTCTAATGTGTTGAGTCCAGATTGAGACCATACTGAAGAAGATTCAGCTGTGAAGATGTTGCCGTGACAACACAGGAAAGTGTGCACCTTCAGGAGGATAACATCCATCCATTATTAAACTGTTTATCCTGCTCGGGATTGCAAGAGCACAACTTGTTAGTTGCATAACAGCCATGATGTGTAATCTGGGGGACATTGACATCAATTATACTGTCACACCTGTTTTAACACTGCTATATACAAGGTGGTTATAATTAAACTTTCTTCACTCAGAGGTGTTGGAAAACATGGCACTGTACAATGGGAAAAACATGGAAAAAGACATTTACAGTACAATATCTTGGTGTTGTGTTATCTTTGTATGGAAGGATTTTTCAAAAATAAATCTGTATATTTCTCACCTTCGGCAAAACAGCTGCTGCAGCAGTACCTTGAAGAGTTCTGCTTTTGCTCAGCTTCCTCACGACCAGGCCTAGCTCAGCCTTCCAGCTGGGTAAGCAGTGGATTTGTGCCACTTCCCGCTGTATTTCTATCAGAATGTATTAGCCTGGCAAGCCGCCCTGAACTACAGTCAAACATTATGATATAAATCCAGAGTTCCTGTAAGTCAGGGCTGAGGAATGAGGACACAGGAAATTTATAAGCCTAATGGAATACAATACGCAAAATTCCAGAAAAGCAGCTTGTTCACTTGGACCTTTGTCAAAACGTGCTCATGTCAACTGGAGATGACATTGTTGACAGCTAATTGAAAGGTAGTTCTCATGAAGCTTTTGCGTTAAATCTCATAATTAACGTGAGAAAAGCTTATGACATTTTCAAAAAGCTGTGTCAAATAGAGAGCAAAAATACCATAAAGCAGCAAAAACAAACACAAAAACTTTGAACCATTTGCGTTTTTCCAATGATAAAATATATCAGTTTAGATATACCTTCTCCACACTACCCATCATTTTTGCTACATACATACAGATGAGTTCATCTATTGCTGATGGCATGGGGTCAATACTTTCTTGGAATCAAAAATAGAAATTATAAGTGGTGAAAAAAATACCTATTTGGATCTTGAAGCAACTTTGACCATCTGGAACAAGTTTCTCTAGAGCTCCGTTTAGGTGTTACATATCATGAGAAATTAACTTACTTTACTGGAAGGTCCTGGCAAAGTGATTGCTGCTTTGTTTTGCCTCTAGGATTAAAGTGTGCCAGACACACTGGTAGAATGACTTACTAGCATTACAGTTGAGTTCAACCACAGCAATGAAATATATGTCACAAATCTGGCTCAACGTTGTGTTCTCCGCCGTTGATCAGACGCCTTAAACGATGCAGAGGGCCCTCTGCAGATGGCACTGCCCACATTATGCTGTTATAATTTGTTAACATCTAGACTTCTTAAAATTCTTCAGCCCCTTCTTGCGCCTAGCTTTAGTAAAAAATAATGTATGTGTAGTGTGTCTATGGTTTGGAAGGTGAGAGGTTCTTATATTGTAGGCGTATACTTAATTTTAAACACTCTGTGTAATCTGCAAGGTCCTTCATAACAGCTAAAGAAGATTCAATTGTTCCTAAAAGTCTAATTTAATTATAAATAAATTGGCAACACGCAGGATGTTTGTCATGGTGAGATACCGAAAACAGTTATAGACAACCACTATCTATTAATAGTACTTAATTTTATTTAATACATAGTTTTTAGCATGGGTAGAATACACAAGTGTACATTTAGATTCAGCGTTTTCTCTGTGATTTTCCCACTTGTATTTGTGACTGGGTGTGCCCCACAGATCTGGGTGGGAAACCCTGTTCACGACTTGACTGGATAATGGTTGGAAAATAAAACTCACGATGGGGCAACTTCACAGCGACGCTTGTTTGTTGACTGTTTTAATGTTGTGTCTCTTTAACAGGTGTAGACTGTGGCAGATATTAAGACTTTCCCCCTCAAAAATGAAATAAAGCTCTCATCAAATAGCCATTTTATTGCAAGATAGCCCAGTCCAACACTGACATTTTTATAACATGCAGAAGGTTTTGTGGCCAATAAATCTATCCCTAACATTTCCCTTGAAATCTTTGCAGAACTGTAATGGCCTTTACCACAAGGAAAAATACTACACTGAAGGAAGTATCCGCGTATAATATTCTTATTTGACAATATATCTTTGTTGTACACTCTATACTCTTTAGTTTACACACAGACTGCAGATGGGAAAGCCACGATTTTGAAAAGCATGAAAAAAAGCAAAACTACATTTGGATTTAAGATTATTATGTCTAAAGAATTGTTTGAACATGTAATGAGATTAAAACACTTTTAGTTATACTGTAGAACAAGTTTGGTCATTTTTACCCGTGAAATCATTGATATAATTTTGCTAATCTATTCACTCACACTGTTACATCCACTATATATATATAACACTGTATAGTATATAGAAAATATAGTGGATGTATATAGTGTTAGTTATGTCAATAGTGCACCGTTGTCAGACAGAGTATTCTTAATTTTGTTGTACCGTCTTTGTGTGCAATGACAATAAAGTCTATTCTATTCTATTCTATATCAAAATGCTTAGCTGCTTAGACTAAGTCCAAAGCAAAACATATTCCTATTACTTTTGAACAAACCCAGACTTCCAGGCAGCTCTATGCCTCAAATGCAGAGACCAGTTCTAGTCCAAGATAACATAGGCACTGAATGCCAACAAAACCTTTAATCAGGCATGGGTTGAAAGCCCCAGGAAAGCTGTCTGAACTAATCTCCCCACACACTTTTTTCTTGGTATTGGCAGTCCATGAAGGCTGCAATAAGTGCTGCAGTAAATGCTGCATAGACCATCCTCTTCCCCCCCCAACCCTGCAATTGCTGTGCAGGGAAATCTTATGCAGTACATTACAAATCTACAACGCTGGTCTTCCTATTTCACTTTTTTGGTGACATTTCTTCTGTCTGTATAACACATGGGAGAAGCTGGCAGGGCCAAACTAATGCTGAATGACACCAAACAATGGCTTGTTTAAACTGTCACAATCAGAAAAGCAGAGACGAATCTCAGGATGCCTTCAGTGTGAAGATAATGTAAAATGGAATCACTGTTAACCAGTCTAAACCCATGATAACCAGTACTGGTATTAATTATATACTGGGGAGACCTAAAAGTAAAAACAGTTCTTCTGTTAAGTAGAGCTTTGACCTTACTTTTCAGAACAGTAAAATCACACCCATCACAGACACAGCAATCTGGATGTCAACGGAGATGGCATGTTTAAAACAGATTTGTTCTCCTCTCGTTATTAAAAGAGGTGATTGGCTGTATCTGCCTTGAACTCAGCACTAAGCACCAATAAAATGGCAGTTTGTTTCCTGCTTTCTCTTGGTGCTTGGCACACTCTTATGCTTGGAACACAACTGTCGTTTTTTATTTTCTCTCACAGCCTTCAGATCTGCCAGAGTCGTGCTGAAGAGCATCAAACATTTTGCTCAGCTGCACTTGGAACCGTGTTGCTCACAAAAACAGGGTGGTCCCTCATATATTTTGTGTCTTAAGTCCCCTGTCCCGATTACGTGCCATTTATGCACATTTGCGGAGTCCGTCAATGTCTAAATAAGCTAGGAGAGTTGGTTGACACCGGGCAGCCATAACTGCTCTTAAAATATCACGCGCCTCCAAGGCAAAAAGGGTGGGATGTAGTACTCTGACAGTGTGGGCAGCTGTTTTATTGTGGGAGAGTAGGCAAAAGTTAGCTGGCTTTTTTTTTGCCAGCCTGCGAAAAATAATTGTTTGCAGATCCCCTCTGCGGCTCTGATTGCAATCGTGTTCTGCTTACTCTTTCGACAAATTAAAGGCCTCGCTGGAGAATTGAGAGCCGGCTTATCAAGCGAGGCCCTGAAAATGTTCAGTATAGCGTCTGCTATTACCAGAGAACGGTCTAGAAGGAAAGCTGATTTAAAAGACATTTTAAAATGTCCTTGGCTGTCAGCTTTTTTAACCAGCCTAAAAAGGATTAGTTTTGCACTTCTGCAGGGAAAAGCTAATTTGGCTGTGATAAAGACAGCACTGCAATCTGTATGCAGAAGCTAATTCCTTACTGCTTTGGTGGTGGACCTTCCTTCTCTTGAACGCCTTGTTTATGTTTTAATTGTGCAGTTTATAAGCTTGATGCATGCAGATCTGGGATGCGGCCGAATCCCCTTTCAAAGTTCCAGAAACTTAACAACGACTTCAGTTTTTAAAACCCATCTTACGTGAGATCGGTTTTGAAACATACAGAGAAAAAGAACACTTGAGGTCTGTGGATAAAGCTGCTGATGTTTTTGGCTATGGCTAGCCCAGGCTGGTAGCATAAGGCTCACTGCTATCTCTGCCTCTAGCTCTGCACAATAGATCACACACAGGAAAGGCTGCGGTCGGGACGGGATCCAAGGAGGAGCTGGGTCTCTGCAGGCGGGCTAATTCATTTAAAAGTCTTTTCCCTCGCTCTCCCTTTGATGTTTATTAACAGGGACTGGGTGTGGGGGTGCTATTAAAAGCTCTTCTCAATAATATGCTCCCAAGACCCTACAAAGGAGTGCGTTGTCAAGCTCTTTCACCTCTCATGCAGCGCTGTCGTCTCGGCCCCCCCACACTCCACCCCCCCACCCCTGGACCTTACAGGTCGACCACACAGCTGTGCATCCTTTGCGCCTTTGTTGGATGCTCAGAGACGGCGGCACATCAAAGTTGCCTGATCTGGGCTCCGCTGGCGAGCTTGGGTCTGCAGGGCGCTGGAAAAAAGGTCCCAGTCACCGTTCTTGTGAATCCTCCAGAAAAAAAAAAACAGTGAGTGTGAAGCAAGGTTCTGGGCTTCAAACAAAAGTAGAGTACCTGAGGAATTTCTATATTTTCAGTTTTTTTGAGTAAAGCACAGGTGAGCTCTATGAGCTCAGAAAAGCGGCCGATGCCCAACAGCTGTCGCAAACCTCCATGTGAGTATTATTGGTACATGGATGCTGCAGGGCTGTCTGCAGGTTAATGTTAAAAAACCCGTCTATACAGTACGAGCTGCCATAAAATTCCACTGTTTTCGATCAGTTCAGCCTTATTTGGAGACTAAGTCAAGTCTAAAAGACTGAAACAAAATTATTTATTTATTTATTTTTTGCTCATGGCACCTATGAAACATTTATGCTATTTGTGGATGTTCGGAGTATCAGATTTGCCTGGAATGCTACTGTAGGGGCTTTTCAGGTTATTTTTTTCTCAACAACCTTAGCACTTTGTTTTGCTTGTGTTTGATTATCATTTCCTTTGATTTCATCATCACTTGTTCATCTGCAGCAACTGTTATTTTTACATTTTTCTTAGTTATCTGAATAAAAATTAACCACATGTGAAGCAACAAATCATGTACTGTCATAGCCATTTGCCCACCTTGTATCCTAGGCTGCTTGGCATAGGCCTCAGGCCAATTAAAACCCTGCAAAGAGTAAGCAGTTGTATAATGGATAAATGAATAGTTTATTTTCTAATTACATAAAAGACGCAAACAAGCTGTACACTTATAAATACAAAAATATTGTTTTCTCCTGTTAGTAAAGGCAGCAATGAGGTGTTTCTGTATTTAAGTAGGTTCTGGTTAGTTTGTTGATCTGCTTCACACAGGTTCTGGTTAGAGTGGTGTTGATGGATCTACTTTACACAAGTTCTGGTTAGTGTGATGTCCATAGATCTACTTCACACAGGTTCTGGTTAGTGTGGCATTCATGGATCTACTTCACACAGGTTCTGGTTAGTGTGGCATTCATGGATCTACTTCACACAGGTTCTGGTTAGAGTGGTGTTGATGGATTTACTTCACACAGGTTCTGGTTAGCGTGGTGTCCATGGATCTACTTCACACAAGTTCTTGATAGAGTGGTGTTGTGTCGATGTGTCCCAGTTGTGAAAGTTCTCTTCATGTCTTTTATGTTTCTATGTCTCTTATTTTTTATTAAGATTTTGCAAATATTCTGTGCTTGCCTTGTTTTTACTTTATAGTGCATTATTATGAGGGAAGTACAGTATGTTAATTAAAATTTTTTTTTTTTTACCTGAGTGTGACTCTCAGCCATACATGATCAGTAAACCAATTTCACTATATGAGACTGGAAAAAGTCAGATAATTAATGAACACATAAGTTGCTAATTAACAAATTTGTAAACTACTTTTCTGGAGTTTGTGGCTGAATAATGTAGCAATTCATTAGAGGACAAACACTTTAGCAGTTGCTTCCCAGACTGAGCTGCACGTTACTCATTACGTAAAAACCTTCTGAGTGACCCACTTAAATCACTCATTTCCCCACTGTGGTGCAGTAAGTTACATGCACAGTTAACCAGCATCACTCCCACAGACTGAGGAAAGCCTGTTATTTTTGGATTGATAGTATCTTTTCACCATAGCAGCCTGCACTGTTATTTGTACACGTGCCTTACACATCTGAGGTTGGTTATCGCAATATTCAAAAACCTCGGCGCTTTGTTAAATTGTTCCAGTGAATTAAGTTTTGAAACGGCTATCAGGATGCTGAGCTCGTTATTCATTTTACACTTGGAGTGGGATGAGTCATCAACATAATCCTAATCCAGACTGTGATGCAGTCAACCTTAACGCAAGGATTCTCCAGCACTCACATCTGGTGTGCACAATGGTCCAGAGAGCAGTGACATCAGCAAAAATAAACAGTGTTTTGCCATGCCATTTGGAACGCTGAATAATGACCAACTTTACAGACTGTCAAGATATTAAGACTGTATACGTGTCAGACCGTTACTAGTGACTTCATTTTTGGGATAATTCATTGCACTATTATTAATGCATTATTCTTCAGATGAGAGAACCGTCTTGTAAAAAGAATACAGCCATATCCACTTTAAATTATATAAACCCCCCTTATGTATTATCAAAACCTTCAGATGTGGCTGAAAATTAGAAATATGCAAAGGCAACTGTTTGCTTATCAACCTTTATCATAAGTAAGGAGATTATGCACTTCAGACTAGCCAATCGGTGAACAAAGAAATTTGTCCTTGTGCCACTGTTTGGAATTTCTGTGCTGAATAATTATATAATCTGACACATTGTATAAGCATCTTAATATTATTAAAAAGGTACATTCCATGCCATTCAGGACTACACTGATATGTCCTCAACCAACAGTCACTTATGAAAGAGTAAAACTTTTCTTTGCATTATGCTAAAATCAAGTGTCATTTTTGACCCTTTGGTAGACTTTGCAGGGCAAAGTGTACAGACCTCCAAGACACACGTGTGAATTAAATGCACTTTATTTTTTTATGGTACCTCTAAGTACAAAAGCTGGACTAAACAAACAAAATTTCGGAGTTGTCACAAAAAATATACACGTAAGTTTACAAAGTGTTCTGGACATTAAGTCAAGCCATACTCCTAATGACCTTTACAAACAAGTCGATGTTTCAGCATCTAAAAGGGATCCATTTGAAGTCACCCATCTCAGATAGGTTGTTGCTGATGGACAATTTTGCCCCGTTTTAGCTCAAAGGCACAGGTCCAGCAGGGAACCTCGGTCGAACATGCCGCTGCCCCGCCGACTTCAATCGAAGGCAGCTGTTCAACCAAGGCAGCACTTACACCGAAAAACCAGCTTCCTGCGCTTCCACCTCAACGCTGCATGTCAAAGATCAACTTCCACACTAAACTTAATCAAAGTAAGACACAGACGTTTTAAATAGCTACACATCTTTGATGTATCGATTGATCGTCAAGAAGAAAACAAAAGAAACTACTGTCTCTCTGTACATTTGCTACGCACAGCGTAACAGCCGTCTTGTAGGAAAGTATAAAACGAAAGCGGTTTGTAGGAACAGACACACATGAGCACAACAGCTTCCCTTCCTCAAATACAAGTGAAGACAACTTAAAATGGCTTCGTGGGCAGAGGTCCTCGCCCTCTGACCGCATATGAATAGAGGGCATCGTGGATCATAACATCAGCGTTAATAAAAAGGAAACAGACTGTACTTTGGCAAGCTATGGGAGGAGTGCCGGTTACCCCTCCATGTACAATCGTGGTCCAACCCGCAACAACCAAGTAATGTCATTAACAGTAGTAGTTTAAACATTTGTGCAGAATGATTTTTACAGTAATATTAATACAGTCATTATTCTCTCTCACACACAAGCACACATAAAATAAACATTTATTCAACGGAGGATTATTTTATGATAAACAAATTAACTAATTTATAAGTATGACACGAGCAAAAATTGGGATGAGACAGTTAACCAATGGTCAGTTACTCTTAGGACCAAAGAGTCCGTGCGTTAGTACATACAAAAATGACTGCTCATTTAAAAATAGCCATTCTCACAAGGACTTGTCCATGGGTCCTTCTTTTTTGACGATATATGCCAACTCTGCTGCCTATGAATGAATACTCAAATTTAAATACATTTTTGTTCACTACTAACTGTCCCAGCAGTGAGAATATCTACAAGACAAACGTAATCTAGAAATATCTTGAAAGAAGCTAAGAGCTTGAACTATTAACACCTATAGAAACAGACAGGACCTGCTGAAACATGCATATGTAAGGTCCATTTCACTGAAACCCCACCTTTCCTACCAAATTGAAGTGCTTGGCAATACAAGAACATACATGTATGAATGAATGCCCCTGTTCAGAAGAATCATCCAATCACGAGCTCCTGCAGGACATGTGTTCAAGATCATCCCTCACTTTGTGACTGCGTGGCACCATGGTGCAACTGGCAGATGTCACAGCATGGAAGGGGTTCAAACCTAGAAAACACATTGGAGCAGGGACAAAGTGAGGGAGGACACAACGCCAAGGGGAGGTTCTCAAGAGGGATTCTTTGGCAGCCTTGGCAAGGAAACAGAACAATGATTCGACATTTACATGAGAACTTTTGAGTGTTCACACTGCCTGAGACCAGAAATGCCATGAATGTTGTCAAATGCGGTTACTTTAGAATCTAAAACTGTGGAATCCCCTATTTTTCCTTTTCACTGATGTGGACTGACGTATACATGCAACGTTCTGCGCTTAGGCAAATCGTGTGTGGTTTAGACAGAGAGGGGGAGAGGTGGGGGCAGAGCCTGCATTCAGGAAACCATGGAGGGGGTGGAGTCACGGGCGTGGTCGAAGGCGTGGCCAGAGACGGTGCTGCGTGCCTTGATCTGCACCCAAGCTTCGCCCAGGGCCTTGGCGAAGTGGTCATCCACCGAGCCTGTGACGGACACCGAGCTCACAAGGTCTGCCTCCCTGTAGCTCCCTCCCAGGCTGCGGCGGAAGTGCTCCTCAATCACCGGGTCGCTGGGCACGTCGGCTGCAGGAGAGAAAATTCAGCATCAGCGCTGCTCCCGAGAAAGACACATTATTACAAATAAGACACTCCAGACTGAAGCCTTTCTCCCTGTGTGCAAAACTGCCTGCCAGCATGAGCAGCATGATTGAATTAACAATGGCGTAGGCATGGTTTCAACATTGGTAGGGACCAAATCAGCCCGCAACCCCCCGCCTTTCTAAATACACATGCAAGGGACGATCTGGTAATCATACAACATTAGTAGAGGTATGTCCCTACCATCCACATATCTTTATTAATAATGGAGCAGCTTCATTCAGTTTAGACAGATAAGGAGAAGGCAGACTGCTTCTGCAGCTACAGAAGAACTCAAGCACATTTCAGCAGAGAGCTTCTCTCATACTACACAAGGCAAGACATTAAAAATAATTTTAACCACACCTACAAAGAGAAATACTGTAACCCTTCTCTTAACACAACTTTTTTTAGGTAATAAAACATCTCTCTGTGTCTAATCCTGGATTCTTTTCCCATTTCAGAGAAAGGAAATTGCCTTCTCATGACCCAGGGTCGACCTCTGCCTAACCATGGGACTTGGACAAGGAATATGACAAACACACACACACACACACACACACACACACACACACACACACCCCTCACTGTTCTGCCACAGATATTTTACACTCCTAACAGGGCATTGCAAAAGCCAGTACTTCTTCGACATATTCCGCTGATTAAGAGGAGGCACATCCTGGTAAGCAAAGCAAAGTATCTACCTGTCTATTCGTTAAAGAACAGCACTGCTAATGCAAATCAAGCAGCAAACGTCTTGTACGGTGCACAAGAAGGGATTTCATCAAATCTTTACTAGTCTGGAAATCACAACAGTTACTGTGATGGGTACTAGACCTGTACTTCAAAGGCCAGAGGTGCAGATCAGACTTTTTATTTATCCCACAACAGGGAAATTCATTCTCTGCATGTAACCCATCCCCTGGGGGAGCAGTGGGCAGCCATTCTTAGGCACCCAGGGAGCATGGAGTGTCTTGCTTGGGGACACAAATGGTGACTGGGGCCAGATTTGAACAGGGAGCTTTCTGCATCCCAGCCCAATGTTCTACACGTTAAGCCACCAGGTAATACCTCTACTAATGCAAATACTCAACATATCAGGCGTACCTTAAAAGCAATGGCATCCTGCCAATTTGATGCAAGGACAGGGAAGTCTGTACTTAAAAATGAACTCAAGTGCTGGCTGGCAGTGTGCTTTCATTAAGAGCCTTGCTTCCTTCTTGGACAGAGATGACTTGCGTTTAGACACAGGCTTCATTCTGAAGGTGCTGAAAGGCTGCTTTTGTATCGGATGTCTCAGCCGTCCCGCAGCAGCCCCGACATCTGAGCGCGTGACCCGAAGCAGAACCCACCCCCAACCCCAACCTCAACCCTGGGCTTACAGGTAGCGGGCTTCCTGTAGCTAGAAGTGCATCCGCTGTGCGACACAGGGCAGTGAGAGCGAGAGCAGTTGCTGGCGGAGGCACATGTGATGACAGAGGGGCGGTTCTGAAACAGGCGGGACAAAGAAATAAAGCATCACCACACCTCTCAGCAGCATCCGGACTTTCAAAGAACAAGAGAACGGACAAAAAAAAAAAAACAATGACAGAAAAGGCTTAAAAGAAATCCAGCAACACATCCAGCTTTTAAGTAAATTAAGACCAGTTTCTCCTTTAAAGGAGTTGAAGTAGAAACAGCAGCCTTGAGGTACAGGTTACCGGTCGACCCACCCACGGTGCCAGCACACTGGCACTGCTTTTCAGTACCTGCTGTCGTTCTATGGGGCTGGTAGCTGGTGAGGTGGCAGCGCTGAGCCCGTTGTCCACGTTGTGTTTGGTGAGTGCCAAGGGCTGCTCTGAAGCCAGACAGGTCGTGGGCATGTAGACGAGACCGCCGTGGAGGCCCAGGGCGGAGCCAGGGGTGCGCTCCACTGGGCTCCTTCTGTGATCACGCAGATCTTGGTGGCAGTACTGCCCGTTGATGGTCTTGTCACTGCAAAAGGAGGGTAGTTTAGCAAAAGTGCAGGCCATACTGCAAAGCAGGCTGTTCTCTCCTGACACACACACACACACACACACACACACACACACAGAGAGTCTTGCCAAAAGGATAGGTGGCAGAGTTAAGTAATGAAGAAGAAGAAGAAGGGGAAATTACAAAATTCTGTTTGGGGATAAATAAATCCACACTAAAAGAAAAACAAAAGATTGTTCGGTGAGCTCTACTTTCCTCCAACATGTCTAATAAAGTTCATCTATATGCGGCTGAGGGAACAGATGCATATTTACGCCATAAGCTATGCAGCCACCCTGTTCAGAAAAAAAGTGAAGCAGGTCAACAAGATTGTCCCTTCAGGTAAAATCAAGGCGAAAAGATGAGTAGATAGGCAGGACAAATCCCAGAGCGCTCCACGCACACGCTCTGGCCAAGCCTGCAGCAGCAGACGTCATTCCATGCGATTTGAGACGCTCTGCTTTCTGATATACAGCTCAATGTTTCGACAAGCCCATTACAAAGAGTCAATCTCTTCAGCCCTGGCATAACCAAGGGTAAGATGAGGGGGAGGGGCAGAATAATCAATTATCTTGTAACATTTTCCAGTCCCATTAGAAATGTAGTGAAAAGTGGAACAAACAGCTGATGAGAGCACAAGCCCTGGTTGGCAGAAGTCTTTCAGCCTGGCTTCCATCTGGACTCTCTGCCGTGGTCATTGACGTGCCTTTCCTTCTCTGCAGCTCCAGTTAGCAGCCATACAGCAACACTCTGCCATCTTGTCAATCATCGTCACCATGGGGTTTTACGCTCTCGTCTGAGACGGTCACATAAAGCTAACTCTTTACAAGGCTCCCATGAGAATCAAAGTTAACTACGCTTAACTACACGCTGCCAAACCTCACAACTGACGTCAGCCCTTTACATGAATACACACACACACACACACACACACACACACACACACACACACAGAGCTCTCTTCCTGCCCACCCAAATCCTGCCTCA
>JABJVR010001237.1:0-19564 GCA_025773905.1 Chitala chitala
TGTGTGTGGGGGGCCCCCCCCCCCCTCATCTTAACACAGCTCAATGATGCGCTGGCCTCCCCCCCCCCCCCCCCCCCCAACAGCCAACGATGCCAACTGGCCTACGCTCAGCAAAGGCACCTGGATGGATTCCAGCGTGGAGCCAAGCGGAAAAGCGGGCACAGGCAGTACTCCAGGCACGCCCACAATAGCCACGCCCACTGACAAGGTGCGATGCCATAGGTCTTGGTTCCTTTTCAGTTGCGTTTCATTCCTCTCTTGATATTGGCAGTGCAGATTCGGCCTGTCATTGTAGGCCGAGAACACAGCACTGGAAAATCTAAGCAATCCTGAAATAGGCGCTTTGCACTCACTAAGGCTGGGAAAGTATAGCCCCCTGGTATTGAAAGAGGGTAGCTGAATATGGCAAGGATGAGTGTATATATAACCTGTGTGATGTGACTTAATGATTTTATGGCCTGCTATTAAGCTCTGTTTGTCCATCAGACCTATGTTTGAACAACGGCGTTACCCTCCTTCTCTGTCTGTGTGCCTCCCTCCAGGGCCCTGACTCCAGTAAGCTGTCAAAGTCACTGCCCCCCAGCTATGGCACCTACCCCAGTGCAGGCCTGCTGTCCTCCGCTGGCTCCACCAGCTCCCTGGAGCGCCGCAAAGACACGCCCCCATGGCCCGCCACGGCCAGTCAGACGTGGCAGAGGGCAGCAGGCTCCACTTCTGGCTCCTCCTCCCAGCAGATCCAGCAGCGCATCTCAGTTCCGCCCAGCCCCACCTTCCAGCCCAGCTCTCCGCTCTTCCCCCCAGGGGACAGGCCCGACCCCCCCCTCGCGGCAGCTGTGCGTCCCTTCATACCAGACAAGGGTTCGCGCCCTCAGTCACCCCGCAAGGGCCCCCCCACCATGAACTCCAGCTCTATATACCACATGTACCTTCAGCAGGGGGGGCCTAAGAGCTACCCAGTGGGTAGTAAACCAGCTGTCAGAGCAGGTAATGGGACCTCAAAGGCTGGCTTTTGCATTTGTCTATGTGTGTTCAGTCAGATTTCTACAGTGCGTAAAAGTTAGTCTTCCATTTAGTGCTGTTGACAAGATGTCATGGTACCTGTTTAATGGTTTACCTACCAATGTCTGCACCTGTGGATTTGAAAGTTTGTGTTGGGTCTAGATTTATGGATGAGGTGGAGCCAAAGTTAGTGTGTAGCTCCTTGTTACTGTAATCAGTTATCCGCCACTTATGTCAGCTGATCATCAATAACTAATACGCCTTCATCTCATGCTTCATATTTCCACCTTGCAGTATACGGGAAGCCAATCCTGCCCTCAAGCTCAGCGTCTCCCTCCCCGCTGCCGTTTCTGCACGGGGCACTGGCGGGGCAAGGCGAGGATGGGGCTGAGCGCGAGGGTGATGCAGAGAGCATCTTGGGCGAGACCCCGCCCTCGGTCCCCTCCGGCGTGGAGGCCCTTCCGCGGCCCCTGAGCCCCACGAAGCTGACGCCCGTCGCGCACTCGCCGCTGCGTTACCAGAGCGACAGCGAGCTAGAGGCCCTGCGGCGGCGGCTGGCCAACGCCCCGCGCCCGCTCAAGAAACGCAGCTCCATCACGGAGCCTGAGGGGCCGGGAGGCCCTAACATCCAGAAGCTGCTGTACCAGCGCTTTAACACTCTGGCAGGTGGCATGGAGGGCGGGGGTGGCACGCCCTTTTACCAGCCTGGCCTGCCCCCTGACTATATGGGCGAGGCCTTAGCTGATATGGACAACGGCAATGCTGCCAATGCCAATATTGCGGAGGCCCCCGACATGCCCGCTACTCCGCCACCAGAGCCCTCTGGCCCTGCACCTGATGCCAATGACAACCAGGTCTCCACAGTGCAGACAGAGGAAGCGCAGACCTCCCTGCCGTCACCACCCCCAGACTCCACACAGGACGACAGCAACAACAACCCCACGGTGCCCGTGGACTCTGCCCCTAGCCCCATTCCTGAAGCCACCTCCCCTGAGGAGGCGGGGACACCTCCCCAGCCAGCCACATCCCCCTCACAGCAGGTGGTGAGTGAGCTACACCCCGGTGCCAGTTGTGTGTGTGTTTGTGTGTGCGCGTGAGTACACTTTCCTGACTGTAGCCCTTTACTTGACAGGGGAAACGCACAAACTTAAAGAAGCCTGACTCGGAGCGGACAGGCCACAGCATGCGTGTGAAGTTCAACCCTCTGGCTCTGCTCTTAGATGCTTCCCTGGAGGGCGAGTTCGATCTGGTGCAGAGGATTATTTATGAGGTAGCTACGTCGGGACGCCAGTGTCACCTGGGGCCCTGTAGAACCTGTACTGCACTGTTATCATTTTGAGGCCAAACTGCACAAAAATCAGTTGGATTCTAGCTAGTTGTTTGGCACTTGTGTCTTCAGTAAGTTTTTGACTGTAGCCTTTTATGTATACATTTAATATTTTTAATGATAAAAGTAAAAAGTGGAAATGTGTGACATCTCTACCTGCTCTGTTTACTGTCCTTACTTTGTATTGAACTATTTTGTCGAATATGTTCCGAGCCCTGTAAAAAACCATAAATAAATTGATCATGACGTGTCTGAGCTGGTCTGCACTGATCTCATGTCCTCTTAAATTTTTTTTGCCGACCCCCCCCCCCCCCCAGGTGGACAATCCCAGCAAGCCTAACGATGAGGGCATCACCCCTCTGCACAATGCTGTCTGTGCCGGCCACCACCACATTGTCAAGTTCCTGCTGGATTTTGGAGTTAATGTCAATGCAGCCGACAGCGATGGCTGGTGAGGCTCTTCCTGCTGGTCACATGATGCACCCAGAGCCAGACGTGTTGTCCGCGGTGTTAAAGGCTTGTTTTTATTATAGCTAAGCCCTTACGGTCACACCTGCCTGGGTAACGTACCGACGCAGAGTCATTTGCTCCGTTAACCGTCGTACCTACGCTGCGTTTCAGGACCCCTCTCCACTGTGCGGCGTCTTGCAACAGCGTGCACCTCTGCAAGTTGCTGGTGGAGTCGGGGGCGGCCATTTTCGCCACCACCATCAGCGACGTAGAGACAGCTGCGGACAAGTGCGAGGAGATGGAAGAGGGCTATCTCCAGTGTTCCCAGTTCCTATATGGTGAGGACGTGCAGGAGGCCTGCCTGATGTGACCAGGTGACTCACCTGTCATGCCCACCGCATTACTCCACTCACTGTCCTGGCGTTCCTCTGCCCGCTCGCAGGAGTACAGGAGAAGCTGGGGGTGATGAACAAAGGCACGGTGTACGCGTTGTGGGACTACGAGGCCCAGAGTGCTGACGAGCTCTCGTTCCGCGAGGGCGAGCCCATCACCATCCTGCGCCGCAAGGATGACAGCGAGACCGAGTGGTGGTGGGCTCGGCTCAATGACCAGGAGGGATATGTGCCTCGCAACTTGCTGGGGGTAAGTTTCTGTTGGCGCAGATCTGTTACCAGGGGTGGAGCCTGTTACTAGGGATGGATATGATTGGTCTAAAAGTGGTGCAGTTAACTGGCATTAGTCTTGCCTGGACAATTTTACTGTTTAAGTCTACATGTTTGTTCTTATTTTGGAAACTGTAGTGACTGCAGCACCCTCTAGTGAACAAATGAGGTGAGTATACTTAGAATCATGAGCTGGCTGACCTTTTGCACTATGTGACCTTTTTCTGCAGTTATACCCAAGGATCAAACCCCGGCAGCGCTCGCTGGCGTAGCCTCTCTTGGACCCTGCAGGTGGCAGCACTGACGCTGGAGCCCCAGTGCCACCTTTGTGCATTGGTGCCTCTTGCATGTGGAAGAACAAAGGACCAGATCTGAACCATGAACTGGATTTGTTTACTTGCACACGGGACTAACACAGAGACAAATGGGGGACGTTGCGCACTGAGCTGACCCTGTTTGAGTTCCATTTCAAGGCTAAAATGCATTCCTTTCTAAAGGAAAACAAGTCATTACTCTCCCTCCCTCGCGGTGTTGAACACTGAAGGGTCTTTTCTCCCTCTCGTCATGTTTCCTGTTTGTCATGTGTCAGAGTAAGAGTTTAAATGTGCCATGTGTTTTCGGGCTGGGGTGACAGGCAGGATGAGGCTCACGCGCTGTCAGAGGAAACGTGGGGCTGGTTCAGCCGTATAAGGTCAACAGAATGTATGTTTGTGTCAGTGTGGCGGTATGGAGGGCGGATGCTGTGTGGAGTTTTTGCTGGGGTCAGCAGTCAGCGGGGTTAGCATGAAGCAAAACAATAAGCGGAAAGTACAAGGCAGTCGGTTAGCATTAGCATGTAGGAGAAGAAGCGTGCTGGCAGGAAGCTGGAAAAGCCATGTAGGAGAAGAAAGTGCAAGCAATGTTAATGCATTAGCGTAGGGAAATGGTGAAAAGGTCATTTCCAAGTGCTAGTAGCGTAGAATAGTTGTGTAGTACAGATCTTGTACTATTAGCATAGACGCAGGGTGTGTGTATGTGGGCTGGGGTGATGGTGTGATGTGGACAAAAGGCACAGTGAGGAGAAGGGGACATGGATTTGTCCTCGCAGCAGAGGACCGGCTGTTATTATTCACGACGCCCAAGATCAGGGAGGGATGTAATGATTAAGCTAGCTTTGTGTGTGAGAGTGGAGCCTATCGGATGACTGCAGTACGGGAATGCTTTTACACTAAAATAGTGGCTCTGTGGATGCGCTCCACCCAGCCTTATATATAAATATATATATATATATATATATATATATATATACACACACATTATTTTACATGTAGGCAAGACTTTGTAAGTACAGAAATCCAGATATTCTTTTCCTTTTTGTTTTATGTGCTGTGTAATATTTGCTCACCCAAGGTGACGCTGTATAGTAACCAACCACTAGTCCTGTAAATACCTGCAATGACTACCTGCTGTGTGTTAGCTGGTCGACGCACAGGCTGCATTGCCAACAGACGCACCGCTTACGCAATGTGTCATTTGAATTTGCTCAATAAAACTATATTTCCTGGCTTGAGACTATGTGGACTCTTGAGTGTGTGTGTGTGTGTGTGTGTGTGTGTGTGTGTGTGTGTGGGGGGTGGGGCGGGGGGGGCCGGGCGCGCCCCCCCAGGGGGAATGTATTAACGTATGTTCAGTTTGATCAAACACGGGATTGGTTTGCATAAGGGGTCAGTCACTAATTTGGATCAGGTCATCCTGTACCTGGAGTGTAACGTACCTTTGTCATGCTTTTCCTACATAGACTTTGTAGCTGCGATGGGAGGAAACTGGGAACTGAGGGAAAAGGTCGTCACGAATCGTTATGTAATAATTCAAGCGGAGCACTGCCAAGTTGAATATTTCACCAGGAAAGGGACTTGCACTTTTGCACCGATTAAATTACAGAAGGTGGAGGCAGAACAGCAGTGACCTGCGTACTGCGAGCTGAACAAGCTCTGTTTCCTACACAGCAGAATTCTGGGTAGAGCACAACACAGTTGGTTAACTGGTCTCATATACAGAGAACATTTGGTGCTATAATGTACCACTGAAGTTTACACTGCTAAAGTGGCCAAGTATAAAATCGGTTGGTTTAAATGTTAAAATGCCGAGTCAGTAGAAAACGTAATGTATTAGTAACGCGGACATGTTTTTGACTGGTGGGGGTGGACTGTCAAATTACTGAGTTGGAATTTAAAAATAGTGGACAGCAGACTTAAAGATGTGTAACGGACTTATCTCTGGTTTTATCACATGGTTAATAAGCCGAGACTGTAAGACTTTGTACTGGTTTAACATTACAGGCCGAATGCCAGAGAGGACAAAAACACTTTGAAACAACTTTAAGGTGGGAGCAGCTGACCTTCCTGTGTCTTTTACATAATTGCGTTAGATGTAAACATGAATGCAAAAAACTGAATGTGTGTGGCCACTTACCGATTTGGTATTGTGTAGTGTATGGCCACTTACCGATTTGGTATTAACACGATTTGGAAGGTAACCGAGCGCAGAACATGTCTCCTTGCTGATGGCATGTTCTCCGCAGGGTCTCTGGAAGCCATGTCAGACTCTCAGGGGTTCCATGTGAACACTTCTCTTCTGGAAAGCCTGGAGCTGTCCAGGAGAGCCGGAACTCCAGTCTACCTGAAGATGGAGAACTCCCAGCCGTCAGGTTTCTACAAAATCCGAGGGATAGGGCATCTGTGTCAGAAGGTGAGCTTTGCTTTAGGGCTTGGTCAATGCTTAACCGTGGTTTAACGTGTCCAAGAGATATCGACAACCGAAGTTATTGAACTACAGCTTTTTTAGGGGTGTCCTATAGTGCCTAGTGAGTAAGAGATAATTAATGTCTACATCATGCTATTTGACTATATTTTTACCTCACTTACTTACCTCTGCACCCATGCATGTATTACACACAAGTTTGAACTGATAAAGTACAGCTGTTCAATTCAGTACTGTTCTGATCTTTCCTCTGTAGATTGCTGGTCCCTGTTCTAAAGGGGTTGTTTGCGCCTCAGGTATGTTCAGATTGCACACAAACATGCACAGAAATTGTGTGTAACACTTAGTGAAATTTCTGCATTGCTTCTAGGTGGAAATGCAGGAATGGCCACAGCGTATGCAGCCAGGAAACTCAATATCCCAGCAACCATCATTGTTCCGACCTCCACCCCAGAAAAAGTCATAGTAAAACTGAAGAGTCAAGGGGCCAAAGTTAGAGTGGAGGGCAAGGTTAGTGGAGACATGTGAGTTCCTGTGGAGGGCATACTTAAAGGGGGGTGGCCAGGGGGCTTTCGTCATCCTGCACTGTACAAATCTCCCACTTAGCTCAAAAGTGATGTGCTGTTCTACCAGTGTACCTGTTATGGAATTATAAATTAATGTGGAACATTTCGAATGTACTACAGCGTCCTGTTTGGTTGACGCATCAGCCTCTGCCAAATTTAGATGATTTAAGCAGCCTTTCCTCCAGTGAACCATTGGAATTATGGGATTGAATAGCATCCAGCATTCACACACTTCAGATTTTTGCCATTGGCAGGATGCCTTCTGGGTACTTTTCAAGTACTTTTTGATGCATGCTATAGTTTTGGGCACACTGATGCTGTCCAAAGCGCTTTTGGGTAGAATACTATGTAGGGTGGAGGTACGCGGCTCCAGATGGAGAAGAAACGGTCTGTCTGGTATCCAACAAGCGTCTTATTTCACACTGCAGGTATGGGATGAAGCCAATGACAAGGCGTTACACCTCGTACAGACTGAGGGCCTCACTTACATCCCTCCTTTTGACCATCCTTTACTTTGGTGAGTTTTTTTTCTATCTTATAATTATGTAAAAAAAAAAAAAAAAAAAAAATTTTTAAAAGCTGAACCTGGGATACTGTCAGTGCCCGCTGAGGCAGACTTTTCATTTTTCTTGAATAACGCTTGCCGAAGCAGCACTCTGCAGACAATTTAGTATTTTTTAATGTGGTGATTCTGCTTTTACTCCCAGGCAGGGCCATTCCAGTATGATCCTGGAGATCAAGGCCTCTCTGCCAGAAAAGCCAGGGGCTGTAGTTGTGTCTGTGGGGGGAGGAGGACTCCTCTGTGGGGTGGTGGAGGGCCTGAAGCAGGTGGGCTGGGACGACGTGCCCGTGATCTGCATGGAGACACAGGGCGCGAACTCTCTTAACGCTGCAGTCACAGCGGGGAAGTTGGTCACCCTTGCTGACATCACGAGGTAAGGGCAGGTGTTTAGCCAACAGTGGACCGACCCTCGGGACAACACGGGAAGGTGGGTTTTGCAGCTCTGTGTCCTGTCTTTGGCAGTGAAGCTACAACGCTGGGGGCCAAGACCGTTTGCCAGCAGGCCTTTGAGTATGCCAAGCAGGGCCATGTCATCTCGGAGGTGGTGACTGACCAGGAGGCTCTACGGGCTGTTGAGCTCTTCCTGGGTGAGTCTGTTCTGGCTCTTCGCTTGTTTTTGAAAAAGATACAGGTGAAGACCATGGCTTTATAATCTGCAGGATTCTGGGGTGTACTAAGTTTCTATAAGACATTGGCATTTAGTTTAAACTTTATGCACTGTGTTCACATTTTCACATCCGTGCACTACCCCTGATGCCACAGGTAGCTGAGCTGTTTCTCTGTCCATGCAGATGATGAGCGGGTTCTGGTCGAGCTGTCCTGTGGCGCCGCCCTGGCGGCCGTCTACTCCGGCCTGATTCAGCGGCTTCAGACGCAGGGCCGTCTGCCCCGCCCGCTGGGCCCTCTGGTGGTGGTGGTCTGCGGGGGCAGCGACATCAGCAGGGACCGGCTGCAGCAACTGCGCACAAAGCTGTGGAGCAGAACCGGAGCTGAACTGGACCAGAACTAGAGCTGAAGGAGCGTCATTTGTACAGTCTTGGTACATTAATATGATCTGCTTTTAAACTGTAGCCATTATTGCAATGAATTTAGCATATTTAATCAATAAATGAGCTGAAACATCTTTCTGTTGTCGTTTGAATGAATCTGCATTTACGACTAATCACCACTAGATGTCAGTAAATCATTTTATGTGTACAATTCGTGTCCACAGAAAGATTCTACATCCTTTCCAGTAAAGAGCTCTTTTGTTAATCCTTAAGCATTTGGCATTGTTAGACACACTTCAGTCACGAGCAGGAGAATGACTGGCTTCTGTCTGTTGTTTGAGGCAGCCTCTCAGAGACAAAGCTGGCCTCTTTAAACATGTTATTACCTGATAATGTTACCAAACAGAGCTAACAAGCCGGAGCATGCCATAATAGGGGGAAGAGGCTGAGGTGTGCAGTCTCTTCAGGACAGAACGGTGCAGCTGTGTGCTCTGTTTTTTACAATACATTGGCACTCTGGTCCGTTGAAAGGTGGCAGTTAGTCATCTATGCTCCTGTCACTTAGGTCTCACGCTAACAGCTCATATTGGGACAAAGACCATGTTTAATGATGATTTATACAAGACAGACTGTAGAAGCATGAAGTCTGACGCCCCCTATGGGCTGGGCTGTTTTCAGCCAGGTTCTCTTCGCCTCACTTTCTCCCCCTGACCTTTAGGGTGGGTCCAGGTAAAACTCAGATTGAGTTAAACTCAAGCCTTTCCTGGTGGAGAGACCGAAGGTGACCCCAGACTTATCTCCTCCCAGTGGCCTCGTACGATGGTGGTGTTGCTATAATTGCACCAAAGCACCCCCCCACGACTCCACAGATGGCACTCAATATAATTCTCTGTTTCTCATTTCGCTTGTATTTAGGTGAACATTTCACAGACCCCAGCTCCTTCAATTTTTATGCTTTTGTCTTTTTCAAAACTAATACATTTATACTATAACTGTGAATAATTCTGTCCCATTAGTAATGAACAGTATAATTTTATTTCCTCTATAGTACTCGTGCTTTATAGAATATAGTCAAAATAACTGTACTGTTTGCATGGCCAAACACAGTGCTGAGCATTGTAGGTATTTTCCAATGCCTTATTTCAATACTCTTCTGTACTGTGACTACCAGATTCATCTTGCCCCAGGAAGATAATTCAAAGTGAGTTGGTAAATAGATGCAAATACATACAATACCACAGAATCTCATTAAATAAACCCTGCCGGTTCTCTGTGACAAAAGGTGCCGTGGTCAGAAAAATGGCAAACATACAAAAACAAGTCACAACAAATCATCGATTGTGGTGTGATGATGGAGATGCCAAAAGCAGATGTTATTGATTGATGGTGGAAGGGTGGGGGGTGGGGCATGAAGGAGCCGACCAATCAGGAGCAAGAACGCTCCTTTGTGTGTCCAGGAAGCTCATCTGATGACAAAGTTAAAAAATATAAATACAGTCGCTCTGCGAAAACACGTTTGAACCTCTCCTGAGGCCGTTGAAAGTGTGTTGTTTGAAAAGCATGTTTTTCTTTCTGTGTTTTGGTGTCCTGGTTCTTTTATCACCTTCGTGTAAAAGGTGTTGCTTAGGTGAGCTGACAGGCGCCTACTGTGGGTGTGTTGGGACAATCCACTGTCCTGTTTAAAATGTCAGCTCCCCACCCCCACAAGCCAGCAGCTCAATGTCACAGGCACAAGCAGAAGCAGGAGGCAAACGCAGCCTTGGAGGGACTGTCTCTGTAGCACAGTACTTACAAATGGTCATGCATTCTCTGTGTTTGGAGTTGCAGGAAAAAAAACATTTATGAGTTTAGTTTTACCAAAGATAACAATAAAAAATGTCACTAACACGGTTTGTTCTGTGAAGACAAACATGACAAATATTTTGTGTTTGTTGTCCAATTGAAGCCAGCCAGAGGGCAGAGTTACAGTGCTTCAAAGATATGAAAATAGCAGGAAAACTTGGTGGGGGGGCCTTCAGCAAGATAATCTCATATCAAAGTGACATGCCCCATCGTCTCCTGGATCAGGTCTGCAGACATTCAGCAGGGTCACTGTAAAATGTATGACAGATTGGTGGTTGAAACGTCTCCCTGGGCTCTTGGTTTGACCAACACGCATTCCTCTCCAGATATCACCAGAACCAGCCCCTTGGCAACCATGTGGCATCCTATGTCTTCTGGCTCCCTGCCTAACAATGTTACAGCTGTGAAAGTGTGATTTTATGTGTCAGCATTCCACAGGAAAACATAAAGGTGCCATTCCTTTGATCTGTCAGCACACTTGTATCTCAGTCTGAGAATGAGCCATTAGGTTTTTCAAATGGACGTGTCTGAGCCTGCCTGTTTACACATCAGTCTATCAGTCTGTATATAAACCATTAATCATATTCACATTCAATGTTTTTCTGTGGGCAGCAACAGTGTGAGTGTTTCATGAAATATTATTATATTAATTAATTGAAATTTAATTGCATGTAGGAAGTGATTTCAACACACAAAGTATGTGCCATCAAAGAATTAAGACCAGATTAGTTTATAATTTATTGTAACACTGAAAGAACCATTATAATGTTCAGATTTCTGCTAGTGTAGTGCTGTAAATTATTAAATCCCCTATTTCATTATTCGACCAAATCAAATAAATTTGACAAAGAAATAGATCAATAAAGTTCATAAAAGATATTAACAATTTTACTACCAGAAAAGTAAGAAAAATACCCCAAACAATAATGTCAGCAGTGCCATGTGTTTGTGTATGTCTGGGTTCATGTGTCCATGTGACCAAATGGAATTCAGCCTGAGGTATTCATTACAGGCTGCCCGCAGCGTCAGTCGCACAACGTTTTCAGAATATTGCACCAGAGCTGTAACTCTGAACCACTCTGAATATCCATTGTGGAAAACAGTTGGGAGAGGTAGTACAGCTTGGATTGTGGGTTCAGATAATTTTATGCAAAGCTTGAGTAGAAACTACAGATGTGTCCATATGTGCACAGCAAACTACTGCCCTTGTGCAAACTTACCAATCGGCCAGTCCTGCTGAATATGAGAGTAAAGCGCTATTGTCGCAAGTAATGAAACGGTTAATGCGAATGACGCTGATGTTTTATGTTCAGAGTTGACTTTGTCTTCAGGATATCTAACATGCCTTAACCACTAACCAGTCTTGACATTTTTGACTTTTTTTTAACCCTTTCATGTGTTTGGGCTCTCCGTTTATCCATGTGCTTTTTTGTCACCTGCATTACGATATTTCGGGTCAGTGACAAACACTTTATGAGTGTAGTGTGTCAGCATAAAGGCCTGTCTTTGTAGGAAAGATGTCCACCTTACCTCACCTAGCTCTGCTTTGGGATTTTAGAGGTAGTATTGAAAGACAATGTATCATTCGTTTAAAAACAATGACTGGTTATACATAAAATCAACATATAATCGTTGGTGAATGCCATGAAATGTCCTGAAAGGGTATAGAATTTTAAAAGTGGCAATAAAAAAAATCTACATATTACCTGTGAAATCAAAGATTTGTTTATGGGTCCTGAACACTTGCTGTACAAACTTGACCATTGACAATGCAACCAAACAAATGATTGTTACTCCATTGTTACTGTTCCCTAAACTGGCATACGTCAACACCTAAGTAGAACATCTGTGCAGGAAGTATACATAATCTGAGAGAAAGAGGTCAGCCAGGAAGTAATATGACAGTGTAATCTGAGAGTGCCCCCCTCCCTCAAAGCCTTGCAGACATAAGGGCAAAGTCATTCTTTCCAGTAGGGTGGGGGAGGTGATAACGGATCGTATCTACCCAAACTGGCTCTCCTTCTATAAAACCCTTCTGTGCCTCTTACACATGTAGAGCTGGGCTGCTGATCTTTGATAACACGTGCTGCCTTTAGATGAAATCAGGACCCTATAACTGGAGACTGGGAGGGGTGCAAGGTGAGAGCCAGGAGAGTAGGGGGTCCTGGAGAAGCTGGGCTCCACTCCTGCTTCCATGAGCAGTACTGCAGCAAAGAAGCATCTGCTCTGAACCCTGCACTTCACTTCCTCCTTGGTTGAGCGACACACTGAAGAACATTAACCTTAGATAATAACCATCTGCATGTCCCCAGTGTTACCTTCCCAGCTTCCAAGAAACAAGAACAAAATCAATTAAAAACTATTTTACTATGCAAACCAATTTCCTTGGCAGCAATGTTTATTCCAGTTAAAAAGTAAAAAAGAGACATTTTAAATATAATTTTACAAATATTTTCCAGTAGGATGGTTTCCATAAAACATTAATGACTGTAAATTGTAGCTGCAGGATATCTCAGAGGAAGCCTTGGCCAGATGGTGACAGTGACGCATTGTCCACATGGTTCAATTAGAATTAACGATCTGGCTGTTTAAAACCTTTTTTCTGTCCATTGCCAAAGAGGGGATGTAGACGGAGAGGAAGATTTCTAGACGGGATGTGTACCATGATCGCTCTGAAACGAGCCCTGGGTAGGTGGGATTAGCCCGGGACAGTTAAGACACAAAGCAGACAGTGGCCGCTGCCAGCATCCAATGCCTGAGTTAACAAGAAACACAAGACCAGCTTTGCAGAGATGGTCCTGTTAATGAGAAGCACTTCCACGCCTTCTTGCCCTGATTGTACAGACCCCTGTCCCATGTCGTGAGAGTACAAAGGCCATGCAGAATTACTTTAAAGGCATCACATGACTCCTGCCATTGGACAATCACCGAGTGTCTTCGGTTCCTGCATTCAGCGCTCTGCAAGCATTAACTACATACTTTGTGATTTGTTTCATTCACTTACCTCATCATCTAGACTTTAATTAAAAAGTTGTGCTGATGGATGCAATAAAACAAATGCGAGTCATGGCTAGAGGTCTCTGGGGGAAGTGTGAGAACGTCTGAATGGAATAATGAATTGATTAGATTCAGAAACTGAGTAAACGGGAAAGGGGGAGGGGGTTATGTACCAAGAGCCTGTCTGTGTTGGACTTCAGGTTCAGAAAACCACCAGTTTGTTTCAAAAAATGCATTTGGTGACTGAAAATGAAAATGGAAGAATTTTTGTGGGGTGGAGCCTCTTCCTGCTCTTCATATACATTAGCACTGGGAGTTTGCCTGTTGTCTCAATACACTCTCATCTGCTCACATAATGTCTCTGTCTGACTCTGAACGACACAGATGTATGGATGCTTGGCAACCGAAGAAAACTTTACTGATGGGAGCGTGTGATGTTGCCCCCTGCTGTTTGTTTTGTTACACTTCTGCTAATCCTGTTTGCTGATATTGGTGTTTCTCTTTATTGCTTTCATTACAACTGGGTATTTGGTTGTCTGTAAAGCTTGGAAAAGCAATAGCAGAAGTAGATCTTCATGCTGATACCATCCTTTCATTTCCCTACTGCTTATCTGGTACTAGATCGTGTTTGGCAGAGTACACCCTGGACCAACCCGTTGCAGAGCTAACACACACACAAACAGAGACCTTAACATGTGTCTAAGTGCCGGCTCAGTTTCCCAACATAAATTGTCTTCTGAGACTGCAGGAGGACAAGGCTGGTGTTGGGTAGGGTGGGTATGACCTGATCTGATGTGACTTTGTTGTGCTGAACATTTTGCACATGCACAGCAGACAAACCAGGGCATGCTGTTCTCATAAGTTGCCCTCACATCCGATCTTAAGCCACGAGCATCTCGTGAGACACAGCCATACCCAGATAACCGTGCGCCTCATTCAATTATGATGAACAGACAGAGCCTTAAACAGGAAAATCATGCAGTTCTCAGAAGGACAATAACTCTGTTTCCCAGGAGCTCAATGACAACCAGGCTATGAGTGGAGAGAAGAAAAAAAAACTCAGTCCATACCACAAGACTGCAAGTCCACAGTGCTCACACACAGGAGGAGCAGAGGAGGAGAAGAAGAGGAGCATAGGAGAACAGGAGGAGCACAGGAAAAGCAAAGGTGAGATTCTGATGCTGATCTAGGGGCTCCCATGCCCAGGCATGATTTTGATGTTTTATGTTCTTTCAGCTAGTTTGTTCATCGGACTTTAGCAAAGTGCTTGGTCTGTACTGCAGGTGTCATAATCACCTTCAATGCCTTTTGCCATATATATAACACACACACTGTATACTGCCTACGGTGGGTTGGCGCCCCGCCCTGGGTGTCCCCTGCCCTGTGCCCTATGTCTCCTGGGATGGGCTCCAGGCTTCCCGTGACCCTTAACAGGATGAAGTGGTATAGAAGATGACTGACTGTATACTGCACTGTATGTTACAGTAACTATGTATTTATCTAGGACAGTTGAGGTGAATAGTGAGCTCACATTTTTTTGACTAGGATCCATGCCTCTGTTTTTTGTGGCACTTTCACACTTGTATTTTGCCACTCCTTGATATCATGTATCCACCTCTGTGCTGGTCTTCCTCTTTTATATTTCCTTTTCACTGTCACTATATGTTTGTGTTTCCTCTTAAGTATACAGTATATTTAAATTTTAAACATATTTTGCCTTGAACTTGAAAACAACATGTTTGTGTGTGCCAATCATCACGACATACAATTAACAGTTGAGGGACACCACGATACCACGGACCCATCACGGCACGCTTGGTGCGCGTCCTCTACGTTATGTACACAGGTTTCCGACACTGTTGACGAAAACAACGATCACTACAGAGAAGGATCAGGTGGAGAGGCAGGGAGGACCTTCCGTTTCGGGAAATGCAGTCCTCCAGGTTATTCCGTTGCGCTGGAAGCCGGCCATAGAACGAGTGCCATACGCACTACAATTCCCATGCACCTTCTGCCCGTTATCTCCGGGCCATGCGCAGTGGTGTCAGTCCAAAAGGGATGATGTCACCTGCGAAAGCCGTATCGCACATTATTGTGTTGGACGAGGTTCCTATTGTAGAGAACTGGTGTGGTTCCCTTCAATGATGGGTCCGTTTCAAAGGTAAGAATGGAGCAACGTTTCAGATGGTTCAATAAGCGACAGTGTTTTTTCACCCTTAGGTGTGGGAGTGAGGGTTGAACTACGTACGATGCATTGGCTTCTTAAGAATATAAGAATTAACCTGAAACCGTGTTTAAATGGGTGGGACTATGATATATAGTAGAAATGCGAATGAAAGGTATCACTGACGCTTTAGCAAGTAGTCTTCTGTCTGTATTGTATCCTAACTATTTAAATAAATTAGTAAGTAACACTTACTTGCAGATACTTAATACACCACATTATATATTTTTAACTATTTGCTTTCCTGGGATGTGCGAGCCTTTTTTTTTAACGCAAGTTTCTGATGAAATATGGTTTCGGGCTGAGCTGGTTTGTTATGGAGTTGAGCTGGTTTGTTATGGAGTTGAGCTGGTTTGTTATGGAGGTGTTTTTGCACGCAGGAGAGCCGATGGTGCTCGGCGCTTTCAGGAGGACAGCTGTCCTTACCGGTCCGACTTGTAAGGATCGGACAATTAATTATGCGACAAACATTTATGAAATGTTCCAAGAGATCGAAACAACTTGGATGTTTTAAACCGGTTCTAACAATAAATTAATATCAGAGTGATGCATGTATTTGCAGCATATTCTTTTAATGAGCTGTGACAATAGTGGTGTTGGTGCGTTTCCATGCATGCGATTTGTCGGAGTCGGTGCTGTGCGAAAATAGTGATTTATGAAGTCTGATTTAGACGTCCTTGAAGTAAACGTGTGCGGTCAATGATTTGTTTTCACGGCGATGTAAATGTAAACGCAACTACTACATAGGCTTTTATTTACTTTGGGAACCGGTGTGTGTTTATCTCCCGGTTTGTCTGCAAATGGCTTGTACTGTATTACTTGTACTGTGGTGTGCATTACTTGCATATTAGGTTTAAATGTTGTTTCGCTTATGTAGTGTTGTGTGAAGTCAGTATAAATGTTTATTACATTAAATCCGATGGTACACATAAGCAACGCGACAGCAAAGTCATTAACCAGCACAGTGTTTTTCTGAATGCTGTGTATGGGGATTAAAGCCATGTGGCTAAGTCATTCATCAAATTATCCGCTGATAAATATCTTACTAATCACCGTCGACCCCCTTTCATCCCTGCTGCTATGGACTTCGTTTAGCCTCAAACAAGTCTCTTTATTTGTGCCAAGTCAGAAGTGTCATTCGTAGCCTGTCCCAACCACCTCTGTTGGCTGTGTGGAGGGGAAAGTTTATTCTCTGTTTTTGTGTGCCTTGCTGAAGGTCACACACTATCGCTTATCTGACACCTTGCCAGCCATGTCCAGCATGACTGTTAAGTAGGCCTTGTGATGTCCACTTCCTAAAGACACCTTTAAAACCACTGTCATGTCTGTGGTTCCTCATTTCCATGCCCAAACCTGTATAGATACACGTCATGACGAAGTGCGGTGATTATGCGGTTGCCATGACACCCATGCTGCAAAAGGAGTGAAGTACTGTGGTCTTGCACCCAGACAACCTCTCGGTATCATACCATCTTGTTCTGTTCCTTCTCGTGTGCCGCTGGCCTTTCCAGTTGCTGTTCCACAGTGTGAGGTTATGGGCTCTCAAAAAATTCTCCAGTCTGACATTTGCTAATGTTTTAGCAAAACATTAAGTTAGATTGCCACTGAGCATTTGTGTGTGTGTGTGTGTGTGTGTGTGTGTGTGTGTGTGTGTGTGTGTGCGCCCCTGTACTCCCACCTGACCGATGGATTGCACGATTACACTTAGTGCTTCCTTATCTCTGTAATGAGCACTTGTTAGCCAAGTGGCTTCACTGGTTCCGTCTTAAGAAGACTGGGAGTGTTTATTGGCCATTTGGCAGCAACATCATGCTGATGTGTTTGTAAAATGCTGACAGGTGAGTCGAGGGAGACCTCCATATGTGGAGGTGTTTGGTGAGTGTTACCATGGTTCCCAGGCCTGACACGGACCCTGGTACTGCATGTTCAGTCATAGCTGTAACTCAAATGTGGCTGTGATGTCTGAAACGTGCTCTTCTGTCTTATTAATGCAATGACTGATCAAGCTGTTCATGTTATGTTAACACTGAAACTTTTCTAAATATAATTTTGTTAAAAGGATGTATTAACATGGGTTTGGTCGGAGCTCACGGAGGAAATAGCGGTCAGTGGTAATAAAGAAATAGTTTTACTGTTTTGGTTGTTGCATAACTTTTATTATAAATGCAGTGCGTGCCTGTGTTTGTGGAATTGAACTTCGCGGAACGATTTCCCGTTGGTGCGAGCGTCCTGACCTCTGACCTCTGTCACTCCGCTCTACAGCGTCTCCCTTGAGGGCGCCAAGGCCGTGTGGCTGAAAGCCACGTGGAGGAGTGAGAAGTCATTCGTGTCTGTTGGCTGAACGCCAGCAGCCTACAGCAGAAGCTCGCTGCAAAGATGTAGACCGAAGTTCTCCAAGATTAAACTATCGCGTCTTGGGTGGGGGGAGGGGGGTTCAAACTTTTGGCTCGGGATTTTGTCCAGTGCACGGGGGTGAGGGCGTTGTCTGGTGGCGAGGGGCGTAGGCGCACCCATAACAGGAATGCTACTGGTGTCTGTAGGCTGGAGGAACCGGTGGGGGGAGGATGGGAGGGTAAACCCTCCCTTGTGTAACATGAGTAAAACGGCACCACGCAAAGCATTAACCCCCTGCTGCACGGCATGTCTTTGTGATGACCATCTGTAACTGGAAATTTGACTTGGTAGTTCAGGCCTGTGGTCAGCAGCCCGGCCAGCAACACGGCCACTCCCTGTTCTATGGAGTACGCCCCCTTGTGGCTCATCTACATGAGCTCACCCAGCTCACTTGCACAAATCCATGAGTGGTAGGATATGTAATTTTCTGCCTGTCGCTCGTGCACATACATACTGACGAACGTCTGCCTTTGTCCCCCCCCCCCATCTGACGTGAACTCTTCTCAATGGAGCCCCGCTCCATTGAGTTCTCACTGACTGCTGACTGGGTCAGTGATTCATCGGAGCCCCCAAAAAACTCTTAAGATCCGAGCCCAAGGCACAAAGCTTTTAACTGAATGAGGTCTGTCAGTAAATTTCCAATCTGCCAGGGAATGAGTTTCAAGGTTAATTAATCAGTGCTCCATTTGCTGACTGCACCACTCATCTCTGTCTCCACAGTAGCAGGCAAAGACCATGCAGAAAGGAAATGATAAGGGAGTTTGCTCAACAAAAATTCTTTGGCGATGCCGCTGAAATAGTCCTGCCTTTCCTCCACTGTGTGGTGAACTCTTCAGGTTTATTACACTTTCTCTGTGTGGCTGAGTCACAGCCATACCAGGTGGTATCTGTCTTGCTTTATAAAAAAAAAAAAAAAGAAAAAAAGACTCCTGCGCGTAAGACTCCCTCGGCTGCCGTTTCCGGAAGCTGAGGTTCTGTGTGTGTGTGTGTGTGTGTACGCTGGCGTTGAGTCCTTGTGGATCTCCTTTGTCTTTCTGTTTGTTGTTGTTGCACTGGCTGAATTCCCCTTTGTGCTCTGTAGTCAGCAAGCCCAATGAGAGCTAACAGGTCTGTGCCATCGCCCTGTATTTGCACAGCTTAACGCGGTGTGCCCTATAAAACCCCTGGCATTTCACGCCATCTCGAGCACCGTGCCTTGTTGCAGGAGGCAGAAACTCGCGAGGTCATTTTCAGTGCTAATCTTTGCGAGGAATTCTGGGTACGCAGAGGAGCTTTATGCTGTAGTACCAGGTTCTTGAGGGCTCACCGGGTCTTGCCTGGGTGCCGTGGCAACAATGAGCCAGTGTGGTTGTTTTGAATGCTCCATTCTCAGGTCAGTGTGGATGAGCAGCGACTCAGTCTCCGTTCCCTCCTCTTCTTGCCTTCTGTTCAGCTTGACACCCAACAGATCTCCTCCTTTATTTACTCCGTCCTTTTCTGTCGTTTCTCTCCTCCTTGCTCTCTCGTTCTTTGTGTCTTGCACTGCCAGTTCTGTGCAGCCATTACCGTCTTTTGTAAGGGAAGGATTCACTAAGTGAGCTGCTGTGCTTTCATGCTCTGTCCAAACCCATAGAGTTTGAGTATTGCGTTTTATGACTCAGTGCAGCATCTCTAAATAACTGTCTTTTCACACGGTTTGTTCCTTCGTGTTGTCGGTACACGGAGCAATGGAGGGCTGCTGAATGTGGCTCGCGTCCTTCTCTCTCTCTCTGTGTGTGTGTGTGTGTGTGTGTGTGTGTGTGTGTGTGTGTGTGTGTGTGTGTGTGTGTGTGTG
>JABJVR010001238.1:8508-19562 GCA_025773905.1 Chitala chitala
ACAGCCTTCTCATGTGCTCTGTGCTCACACACAGCCTTCTCATGTGCTCTGTGCTCACACACAGCCTTCTCATGTGCACTGTGCTCACACACAGCCTTCTCATGTGCTCTGTGCTCACGCACAGCCTTCCCATGCACTGTGTCAAGCAGAAAGCCGCTCATTCAGAACTGCAGGGACAGACAGACCCCTGAAACATCGCGCTTGTTCACATGACCTCATGCCATGCAAGGATCAGCAACCTACAGGCAATTATGTGTCTGTGTGACAGACGGTACTCATGACCACACCCACCATTCGGGTTCCACAATCCCCCTAAAGTTCATCTTAACCCATCATGCATCAGGTCTGCTTTATGTAGCCATATCTCATAGCAAAATCTAACCACATTTCCGGATTGTTACTACAAAGCCCTGTTTTTATGAACAGCGAATCTCTTTATCAAGAGAACCAAAGGGCTGCAATTTACTGCCTGCCTTTTTTTTTTATGAAACATGGAAGTCACTGCTCTGCCAGTCCCGGTATGACTGGAAAACTAACAAATATTAACATCATTATTAATAATATTAACATTGTGGGGTAACAGATTTGCCAACAACTTTTTATACAGCGTCTATGAGCAGAGTAACGCCACGCTGGGCCTGGCTGCCAACTGTCCAGCATCTGTGAGCAGAGTAACACCACGCTGGGCCTGGCTGTCCACTGTCCAGCATCTGTGAGCAGAGTAACGCCACGCTGGGCCTGGCTGCTCACTGGTTGGACACACTGTTTAGTTTAACAACTTTGTTTACTATGGCGAAAAGTCACAGTCTTCAGACAAGTTGGTGCTAGACAGGACAGAAACTGCACTAACTGAAACTGTGGGAAATGCAAAAAAAATCAGGCAATGTGCTGAAATGTTCAGCTCTGTAAAGCAGGAAATACGGTGAGGGCTCTGTGAAAAACCAGTCATCACTGGGCAAGATCTGAAAAAAGAAATACTCACATCTAACACTACACACACCAACAGACTGAAGGGCATTTGTCAGCAAAAGTCAGATGTTAATTAGGTGGACTTACTAGAGGAGTGCCGGCAGCTGAACACACTCACCACACAAGCTTTGCTGTGTTCACATTTTTGTCACAGTCTGTCAGAGATCTCTCACTCGCCGCACTCCACTTATTGTACCACACAAACCTTTCTTTCCTCTTAGCAAGCCTTATTAAGCATGACATTCTTCACACCAAGGACAAAAGCAGTTATATGAGGACCAGGATTTGCCTGTAATCTTCCCCTGCCATCTCAGAAGTAACGGATGTGTTCACAGTTTAGCCAGTTTGACACACTGCCTTCCAGAGAAGTACTAATTAGGAGGGTGATGACAGGAGGGAGGGGTCGGTCTAAACAATGTAACTCTTTTCCTATTGGGGGTGACAAGCTTTAAGTTTGTCTCTCAAATGCACACAACTGCACACCTTATTAAAAATAAGTAATTAAACTAAAGAATGCAGCGAAATATGCAAGCAGTAAATCAATTAGGAAACTTTCCATTACTTCAAAATTACGTAGTTTAATGCCTTTGTGTGCAATTAAATCGTATAATGCCAATCAGGTCTGCTGGGAAACCAGTTTTAAATGACCGTAATTACTGGGAAGTTGGCCGGCCTTTGGACACTTCTCAGGCAGCACTATTCCATACAACAACACAGGTTAACGTTTTGGGCAACAAAGAATACACAGAAGGGGCATTTCAGAAGCAAAGTGATGACCTGGATCTTCAACTGCACACAAAAGAAAAGCTGAAGGCTCTTTGAAGCATATACAACAATCACAATAACATCAATGAAAAATAACTATTACCACCAACTATGGAGGGATGAGAGACTAGAGATGTACTTGCAGCTAATCTATAGTAATATAAAGACAAGTTTAATTCAGCACAGCTCACAAGCTAAAGTCACACACACTGAGGGTTGATAGAGATGCTTTGTAATTCCTGTCACTGTGGTACCCTTTTTGTCACATCAAAACCCTTTTTCAGACCACACCATCGACTGTCCAGATCTCTTGTGTTCTCTCAAATGCCGTTCCACGTTAGAAAAGTGGCCTGTAGCTCATGTTTCAGAAGGTGAGCCTCTTTCTTCCTGCATTTGAGGAAAGCAAGAGTTTCTCTCTTTTTTTCTTTAAGTACGATGTGTGTGACTCAGAAACCAACACCGGAGCTGGTCTGTGGCATTCAGTAGAAACATGCATCGTGTTTGCAGAACACGTGACGCAGGGACGACTGCACCAACGCAACACACCCACCTACTGGCAGTCACTGCGCATAAATATTTTGGACAGACAAAATCGGATTCTGAAATGTGAAATGTTCTTGGCGAGGTGCTGAGCATTATAACTCCTTTTGGGTTTTTCCTCTTCACAGGGGAAGGCCAAATTAGGGGGGGTGGCAGCTGAGATATTACACATTCCAGACAGTCACCCCGCTGTCCTGTATACTAGCAGTCATTGTGTGAATGAGGGCCTTTGTCTTGTAGTTTTTATGTCCGTCTCTCCTCTCTCAGCTTTTTAACATCACAAGTCATTTGCAGAGAGAACAAATCAGTATAGCAGCCTCTACAGACACACACACCATTATGTCTGTCGGTTTCTCTTCTGTTTTAACTTCTTTGTGGTGCACTTGATAAGGTGTTTAATTATAAGAAGCACTTTGAAAGTCAATCCATGAAAAAAAAATATTTTTAATACTTTAATACTTTATTAATCATGGAGGAAAATTACTTCTCTGCATTTAACTATCCCCTGGGGGGGTAACAATGGGCCGCCAGCCACGCACGGTGCCTGGGGAGCTAACACTGAGCGAGTATTTTGCTGAAAGGCCACACCTGGATGTGCTGGCATTTGGACCAGGAGACTTCGACATCCCAGCCTGATGTTCCATGCATTGAGCCACCAGGCTGCTTGTTGGAAAAATGTACATTTTCACAGTGATTTGCTTAATGTTCTGATTCAGTGTGTGTTCAACGTGCTGGCCTGCCTAACTGCTTCACCATGTAAGGCTGTAATGATGTGCACTATAACTCGTCTGACATGACCACGATTCTCCATGCTGCTGCAAACTGGTAAGAATGAATCCCTGGCCCATTTGGAGCCTGTCCCAATGGCAGCCCCCTGCTGGGGCCATTAACCTGGGGCAGCCCATTCATCAGCAAGCGTTCGCTCAGCATGAGGGCCCCTACAGCTCCCTCCTCCTCCTCTTCATCATGAGAGCCCCTACAGCTCCCTCCTCCTCTTTATCATGAGAGCCCCTACAGCTCCCTCCTCCTCCTCTTCATCATGAGAGCCCCTACAGCTCCCTCCTCCTCCTCTTCATCATGAGGGCCCCTACAGCTCCCTCCTCATCTTCATCATGAGAGCCCCTACAGCTCCCTCCTCCTTCTCTTTATCATGAGGGCCCCTACAGCTCCCTCCTCTTCCTTTTTAGGAGGCCATGACAGGCTGCCCAATCATGGCTCATGCTTTGCAATAATCATCACCATCCATTTGTCCCAGAGCTCCCACTGGAAAACCATGTGGAATCTCAGTCATGTCAGTCACACAATCCCGTCATGTCAGTCGCACAGCCCCGTCATGTCAGTCGCATACCCCCATCATGTCAGTCACACAGCCCCGTCAAGTCAGTCACACAGCCCCGATATGTCAGTCGAACACTGCCATCATGTCAGTCACACAGCCCCATCATGTCAGTCACACAGCCCCGTCATGTCAGTCGAACACTGCTATCATGTCAGTCACACAGCCCCATCATGTCAGTCGAACACCGCCATCATGTCAGTCGCACACTGCCGCCATGTCAGTCGCACACCGCCGTCATGTCAGTCGCACACCCCCGCCATGTCAGTCACATACTGCCGCCATGTCAGTCACACACCTGCTCGTGTGCAGTGCAGATGAGAGAGGCCAGACAGTGTTTTAGTCTTGAGTATTGTAGGCTAGGGATGCACATACCATTCTGTGTTTAAAGGCTCTACATGCCTACATAAAACATTTTGGTGTGATCCTTTAAATTGGGTGTCTATCAAAGGCTTACCATGAAAACTGCTAAACATAACACATATTCACAATATGTTCCCCATCATCTTATTAAAGGAGGTTTCTTGGCAAGTATACATAAAAAATTGCAGTGGTGTAATGTTACAAAGTAATAGTACATCATTACAGTATTTAAGTATTTTTGGGGAGTATCTGAACTTGAGTTCTTAAATTTCCATCAACTTTTACTCAACTACTTTTCTTAAATAAAATGCATACTTTGGTGTTTCCCACTTGGCATTTTCATTACTTACTACAAAAAAAGATCACCTTCTTTCAGTTTTCAGTCTGTGAGTTCAGTGTAACAATCTCAGGCAGGTCAAAAGAACAGCAGAAAGAAGCTGTCATGGAAGCAGCAGCATCGTCCTCTAGCAGCAGTGATGCTGCTCCAACACCTGCCATGTCTGCTAGCACAACTTCACAAATCTCATTCTCGCAATTTTGAAAACCAGATTCTTTTGAGTCTAAAGCAGATTTTTCAGTTTCAAGTAAGGACTGCCTGTGTTATAACTGTAGGGATGAAATGAAAAATGTTTTTGTTTTAATTTTAGGTGGTGCCATAACTAATAATTTGGAAAAGAAGGCACTACAAAATAAAAATTTGGAACTCTTCAAATTCTGACTGCTTTTTTTTTTTACTTCTATTTTTACTTTCAATACTTAAGTACATTTACTCAGAAACTACTTTTGATTCTTAAGTAAAGTAAACATATACTTTCATACTTCAGTAATAATACGATGGTGACTGACTTTTACTTAAGTAATTTTATAGTAAAATATCAACTTTTTTTACTTAAGCGTGGTTTTCAGGTACTTTATACAACACTGAAAAAACTACAATTGCTGATGCAAAGTATTTTCAGAGGTAATTTTTTTCAGAATAGAAGTATGTACCAAAATTACATACATTATCACCATCTTCAGAGTCATATATTCCTGCTTTTTGGGTCTCCTTCTTCACCTCCATGGAGAAATTCTCAAACTCCTCCTTCACAGACCTCAGAAGGGTCACAGTATTGAGGGCGGCAAAGGCCTGCTTTGCTTCTATGTCATATCTGTCTCCTCTCCTCCACGATCCGTTCCCTGTAACGGTATTTCAACACAAGAAAGATGCATGAGGTAATAAACCAGCAGGGGAGCACAGTTTGACACTTATGTACACTAAAACGCATTAAAGTCCACATTTTTTACAGACCTGAAAATGCTGCACCTTGTTTTCCTGGAAACATTACAGATGTCTTAGAGAAAAGAGGTATAAATAGTACAGACAATTATAATTTCCTTTTGTTCAATTAGAAATGACACACATTAAGTAATCCCCCACACTGCCCTCAAGCCTGCCCTAGAACTTTCCAGGCATCTGTCAACACACTGCAAGACACTAAAAGGGCTTCTTCAGTGGTTGCTATGGTTACAGCTCACCACAGTCTTGTAGGTCAAATAATTTTCCAACCATCAAAAGTGAGTGAAGCGGAGCACAGGTGAGAGGTGCACATTTTCAGCCTGTCAGCTGTTTATGTTTAACAAGCATTGATCCTGAGTAACTGCTGGAGAGAAGAGTGTGACGGCAAGGGTTTGTGTGTCTCAGCCGTGTAAAAATAAATTAAAATGCAGATTAAACGTGGACATTTACTGTATCTGCATCGTAGATAAGCCCTGTAATTAATGTGAAATATTTGTCATGCATTTGCCAATGATGGTTATTATTAATCAATTTTTGGAAATATGACTGACATGACAGGGATTACGTACAGGATTATGAGGGATCTGCAGTCTCTTAACAGGACACAAACAGAGTACAACACAGGGCCATTTTACACGTGACCTGTGACTATGGGAGAAACCTTGGTCACGATGGAGCTTCAGCCCACACTCGGACCTCGACAGTGGAGAGCAGAGGGAGCGCACTGCCCGCTGAGGGAGCGCACTGCCCGCTGAGGGAGCACACTGCCCGGTGATCCATCTCTTATTACTTGTTACTTAACTATACTTACTTTTTAAAACAACATGTCTCATTTTACAGGAAAAAAGCAAATGTTTAATCCTTCTGCATTTTTAAAGAATTATTTTGTCCACATCTGTGTTTTGTCATACCTATATGTTTGAGTTCAGTTGTAAACAAACATATCAAACCACGTAAATGTAATGAAAAGGGCACTTCAAGCCACGTGTCAGAGAGCAGAAGTGCCTCAGGCAGGACGGCGACGGTACCGTAAGAGGAAGAGTTGAAGAGCTCAATGTTGAAGAAGACGTTGCTGCCCTCGGTCAGTCTCAGGCGATGAGCCGCCAGCATAATGTCTCGGATTATGTTCGCCCCAGCACACATTATAACAACTGTCAAAGAACAAGTTCATTAAGGAGTTAATTACAGTGTGCTTTGTGAAACGGCCAACCATTTCCTCATTAATACAGTCCACAGGGACGCAGCTGGTGGGAGGACAGGGGGGGGCTACATCCCTCCCCTGGAGTTATATAAACTCATAACTATACATATGTCCACCCCACTTGTGAGGAAAAACCTGCACCATTGATAGTACAGCTATATATTATTTATATTTGTCTTATTTTCCAGTTATAATAAGCATAAGATACACAAATTACATAATAAAGAATTACATAATATTCTTAAAATATTTAACAGTATAACTATATCTTCTGATTTTTATCTTAAGTTCCCTTATGACCCTGCCAAACTTAATCAAATAATGTTTTTAAGAGGAATTATGTCATAAAATTACCTTTCATCTGAGTTGATGACAATTTTTTAAAAAGAATAAACTCAAATGATGAATGTCCAGGATAATAACTGGGTAAAATTAGATAATGCTATCAGCCAAGGGACCAAAAAAGTGCTTTACTCCAGCATACTTGTCCTCCCCTGGGTAATGATAATTAATCTCCTGTTTCAGTTGTAATAGATCTCTGTCACTAACAAGCTAAGGCTACCTGCCAAGCGTAAGTACAAGCAGGGTTGTGTTTGCGAACGGTGGACTTTCCACCAGCCCAGGCCGAGCCACTTCAGGCGTGACCACGAGTCAGAGCAGAGTGCTTCTGTTCCATACAGACGTCAGGCAGGTTATAGAGGAGTCAGAGCAGAGCGCTTCTATTCCATACAGACGTCAGGCAGATTATAGAGGAGGAGTCAGAGCAGAGCCCTTCTGTTCCATACAGACATCAGGCAGGTTATACTGGAGGAGTCAGAGCAGAGCGCTTCTGTTCCATACAGACATCAGGCAGGTTATAGAGGAGGAGTCAGAGCAGAGCGCTGCTGTTCCATACAGACGTCAGGCAGGTTATAGAGGAGGAGTCAGAGCAGAGCGCTGCTGTTCCATGCAGAAGATCAACAAGAGCCATGCTCAGTTATTTAAATCTGTTTTTGGTTCCAGGGGACGTCATTTCTCAAGCACCCACACAATATCCAGCTGTGACCTTCTGAATTTATACCTCAGAACTATTAACCAGTTTAACAAAATCCTTCAACAAACACTAATGTAACATCTGACTTTACTATATTTGTAGAAACTGATTTTAAATTCCACATTTCTTTCATTCATGATGACAGAAGGCAAGCTATAAAAGAAATGTTTAAGCTTAGCCAAATAGACAAACTCACACAGCAAGTAACAAGTAAAAATGGTGTCATTAATAATTTTGGAAATCTATATAGACTTAACAGGTCCCATGAGGAGAGAGATTTCGAATGGATGCTGCATTAATGGCATTACACACATACTGCCAAGTTTGATGGAGTACAAATCAAACCGACATTAAACCATGACTTTCTCATGTTTTATTTCCACACTAAAATAATTAGGAAAGTTCATTTTAAAATTTGCTTTCAGAGTCCCAGAGATGCAGACAGAGCATGGGTTTAAAGTAAACAAACAAACAAACAAACAGGGTTATTTTGGGATAAATGGGCCCATAAATAGGCCGGTTCCCAGACTGGAACATTCCCCACAACTTTGTCACTGTAGCGAGTCTCCCAAAAATACCCTTGAGCAAGTGGGACAAGTAGGGGCCAGGCAGCTCACACTGCAGACCCCTTTAATTAGCGGCCGCTCCGCACACTGTGTGCCCTGTGCTCCCCCCAACTTCCCCCCGCCCCCCGGCTCCGCTCCAGCCAGCAAAATTTCAAAAATCTCAATATTGCCTTGGAATACGCGACATAACTCGTGGGACGCCTATTTTGTACACTCGTTTTGTTGCACAATGTACGTTTAAGCAAAGCTAGCAGCGAACAGAGACACAGCACATACCTCATATCCATCCTACTTGTCCTTGTGCTCAGCTTCCAGAGAACAAGACGTAGATGCAACCTGAATCCAGTCACATTATTCCACAAATATAAATAAGGTTTTTAAGTTTGCTTCCTTTGAGCCGGTGTCTCAGGAGTCAAGTGGATTATAAATCTCCTCTAATAAGATCCCAGTTTGGCTTCCTTTTTTAAGACTATATATCAAGGTCACAATCCATGCATGTAATATTTCATAGTGTACTTAATGAAATGAATGAAGCTTTCCCCTTTATTAGAGAACAACTATCTTATTTGGAAATTGGCATGCTCTTTTCTGGTAGTGCCTGCACTATTTCCAGTTTAAACTACAAAAGAAATATCATTTTAGTATTGATAATTGAGCACAATTAACGTTTGGATTTTGCCATAATCCTCACAATGTTATAAATTTGCCTTTTGACAGCTAGCAAAATTGTAATCCACAAAGCTCAATGTATTATAGACCTTTTTCTGTTCCTCTTGTATCTGCTTTGCAACATTTAAAAAAGACACTTGTGTACTCCCCGCTGTCACACGTGCCCCCCCTCGCCCCACTGGTACTCCCCGCTGTCACACGTGCCGCCACCCCCCCTCACTCAAAACTGACTGGTGACTAGTTTGTCCGATTTCATTCTTCCCATTAACTGTGAAATGACATTATAATTTAAAAATTCATAAACGTCATCGTGTCTCAGTGACACAATATTAAATCTGTCATTACAAACTGCAGTGAATCCATTATGGGTAGTACCGAAGGCTGCCACAGGCTCATCACGGGATGTCGTGCACGTCTTCCTGTGTTCAGTACGCACTGCGCTAGGAGCCGTGACGCTGATCAGGGCTTGTCGCTAAGCTGCACGCTTTTCATACTTACACACTCTGTCCAGTAAATTATCACCACTGAAATGTCGGCTGGTAATGGTGTGACCGCACTGCCTCCTTATCTCGCTTTATCTTGTTTACAGCTAATCTCACATAATGCCCGTGACCATAAAAACGTAGCAAGCTAACCTGTAGCACTGACAAAAAAGAAACATTCTTGAAATGTTTTGAGCAAATGTTATGCGCAAACTAAATATGCGCTACTGATAAGGTTCTACAAAACCAGATAGGCTTGAAAAATTACTGATGTTTTTCGTCCTAACTGTGTTACAGTTCTAATAGATAATACAGTCAAATCAAACTTACACACTGCACTACATACTATAAGAACATACATAGTTGTCAATTGGCAGGTGTTATCAATACATGCATAAGTAATTATATTTTAACTGTTATCAGAATACAAAGTACATTACCATTATTTAATTTTTTTTTTTTTTTTTTTTGTAATCAAAATAAGGGCGGCACGGTGGCGTGGTGGTTAGCACTGTCGCTGCGCACCTCCAGGCCTAGGGTTCAATTTCCACCTTGGGTCTGTGTGCGTGGAGTTTGCATGTTCTCCCTGTGCTTGGTGGGTTTTCTCTGGGTGCTCCAGTTTCCTCCCACAGTCCAAAGACATGCAGGTTAGGTTGATTGGTGTGTCCAAATTGCCTGTAGTGTGTGTGTGTGTGTGCCCTGTGGTGGGTTGGTGTCCCCTGCCCTGCACCCTATGGGCTCCAGGTTTCCCCACAACCCTCACCAGGAATAAGTGGTTAAGATAATGGATGGGTAATCAAAATAACATTATTTTTATTAGCATTACTTAAATCCTACTTTTTAAAACAACAATTTTTTTAATTTTAGGTTTTATTCAATTTAAAACATCATGTGCCATTAGATCTGTATTATACTGACATTTTCAGCCCCGTGTAAGAAACTGCTTTATATAGGTTTAAACTCCTTCAAATTTTACTCTGTAACTTTCTCCTCAGTGCAATTTAGGAAGAGCAGGGAGATGAAGACGAAGGGCTTCCTGCCACACGACTGCAGGCAGCATGATTTCAGTACCCAAGGGCACAGAATAGTAAGTTTTCTGGTGTGAGTCGTACTGGGCGCTGCTGTTGTACCCTTTAACAGGGCCGGCTGTAGAACACAGACTTACTGTTGCCACAGTTATGCTGGGAAATGCATCCTACTTTACACCTGATGGTAATTCAAAGGACACAGTGTGGAACATGTAGACTGATACATCATTGGGTAACTCAGTATTTTTAGTTTTTAAAATGCTCTGACCTGCATTATAAATCTTCATGTAATGTATAATTTATAGCTTCTTTTGCAGGTTGTCTAACACATAATCCAGTGGTGTTGGTAGTTTTACTTTACAAATGAAAATGCTCTAGCTACAGAAGCAATATTAATAATAATAATAATAATAATACCAACAAAATGTACTGTTATAGGACATCAGCATATTACACAGCTGAACAACACTATGTTGTGTCTGTGTGCCGTAATGTTTACTCTAAAAGAGATTGTCTCAGGAGACAGTAGTCATGTTCCATGTCAGCTTTGACCTAAAAACCAGCTTTCAGAGTTAAACACGCACTCTCACCATACATGAAACACGTGTTCACCATATACCCTTAAACACGTGCTCACACCATACATGTAACACATGTTCACCATACACAGTTAAACACGTGCTCACACCATACATGAAACACATGTTCAACATACAGGCTTAAACACGCGCTCCCACCATACATGTAACACGTGTTCACCATACACACTTAAACACGCGCTCACACCATACATGAAACACATGTTCAACATACAGGCTTAAAC
>JABJVR010001239.1:0-19562 GCA_025773905.1 Chitala chitala
CATACATTACATACATACATTGCACAAGTCAGCAGCCTTTCAGCTTAAAAATGCTTTTACCTCATGTCTGCGGTCTGTCAAAGAGACGCTAATGTGATTTCTCAATTTTAAGACCTAGTGGGGGAGTTTCTAGCTATTGAAAAAAATCAGGGTCTAAGTCAAGTTTGCTCAGGGCTTGTCTGTTGCTTTGCTATAAAACCCCTCCCTTTTCAAAGCAAAAATATTTGGGGCCGAAGCCCTGAATGATCGGACCTAACGATGCCGGTGAGACCTAGTCCAACATATAATGAATAGCTCAGTGTGCTAAATCTCAGCAGCAGTATAACAACATCTTAAACGTGCTTATTTAAATGCCTCTATTCTCAATGTTAACATGTGTAATTAAGAAATATCTTTAGAATTTGCTTTCTAGTCAGCAATGCCAACAACAATCTCTTGCCAAAACACACCTTGAAGCAATTTTTATCATATGTATAGTGGGAATTCAGACTTTATTTAGACAAACAAAAAAGGGTGGGAAAAAAACTGTATAGTTTTGGTAATTTCTCAATAATTGCATGGTGAGACCAATTATATTACATTCAGTGAAATGCATACTTGTACAAAGCATCATGCTTTTTTACATTTCACTTGTCAGGTTTTTCGGCAGGATTGTTACAAGGTAGAGTTATTAGAGTATGCAGTGCAAAACTCGAGGGTTAAAGCATGCAGGTCTTGAAGACGTGTGTTAGGTAATATGGAGTGGAGGAGATGTGCGGAGCTTCATGCTGAGCAGTCCTTCCTGCAGGCTTGGCTTTCTCTGATCAGGATGGAATTTAGCAGAAGTGCGTGAGCACTCTAATGAGCCGGCCGCCCTGCTCCGCTTATCTCCATGGTGATGAGAGGAAGACATTGATTTATTTTGAGAACAGGTTGGTGGAGATAACAAGCAGATGGTAAATGAGACCAATTTTCAAGAGGTGGGAGAATCCCATAGTCACGGCATTACCAGACTTTTTGCAATTGACATAGAGATTGTAAGAAGTAAAAAAATATTATGTGTGTGTGTGTGTGTGTGTGTGTGTGTGTGTGTGTTTAATTTAAAAACCATACATTTTAAGTGTGATGATCTATCTGTTTTCAGAGTTTAGAGATCCTTTTATGTTTGGAAAGTTGTGTGTTTTGAAAAGCACAGTTTTGTATGTTGTCATGTATACATGGCACTGTCTCACTTGTCTTTGTGTTGAGTGTGACTGTTAGCATTTAGCATTTTTAAGACTCCTGGGGTCTGTTTAGGAAGAGATACTGACAAAATTATTTCTTTGAGGATTAGGAGCTTCACCTTTTCATGAGGTGCCACTTATAGGCCTAAATGACACAGTAAGCTGTTATTAACCAAGCAGCAATATGTCAAAAATGTAGCCAGCAGGTTCAAATGTTACACAGTCTATCTGTTACAGATATTACAGTTATACAGACATTAAACAGATATATGTGTTTGTGTGTCCATTATATATATATGCGTATACACACAAACACACACACATACACACATACACACACACACACACACACACAATAATTCTGTTTGCTAATCTAGATGGGTTTACCTATAATTTTTTGTATGGTCAGTGATTATCATTTTATATTTGATTCTGTTATCACTGCCTTTGTTATGTTTGCAATTTTTTTTCTGCAAATTCTGTAATTTTTTTTAAGTTTTTCCTCTGACAGTGCTCTGATAGTGTTTTCAATAGTGGAAGTCAGTCAGCAGCATGGCTCTCACATGCCTTTATCTGACCTGTTTACCTTCTCTGTACCTTAAAACACTGACTTTTAGCACATTGTCTATGATTAGCTTGTTTTCCAGTAGGTTGTTTCATTATGTGTATTCTCAGTTTTACAGATGTTCGTTAGTGCGTCACTTTGTATGCAGCGCTGGAGATTTAGTGTTCGTGACCTCTCAGAACAAATTCTTTTTAATTGATGGAATTCTGTACAGACTCTGCCACGTTTTGATATAGAACTTCTCCAAACAAAAGAAATGCTACACCCACACAGCGAGATTAAACAGCTTCCCTTTACAACAACATATGCCAAGCAAGCACTTGAGGGAATGAGGATTAGGAGCCGAGGACAGGGCAATCTGGACCGCTTGTACACTTGAGTCCGTCACCCCATTTGTTCCTTTAATGTGTTTTTCCTGCTGGGTTAAAGGTGGCCTCATATTGACCTGCCTTTGTAAATAGAAGAGTATTAGTTTAATCAACCCTGTTAGTGCCCCTCAGGTCCGATTAAAAACCAGACTGCCCGAATGTACAAGGCAGAGCACAGGAGCGGCTCACTGCCACCTACTTTAAGCACTCACCTTCAGATGCTTAGAAGAGCATAAACTATGAACTGCATTGTAGAGCATAACAAATTATCTTGAAATAATGTACCAAGCCAGTCTTGTGATGCTATGACGTTATGGTATCAAACACCTCCCATTATGAAAATATATGTGATGTTATGAATGATTTGTTGCCATCTGACTGTTTAGGAGTAAAGCCCTTGTTTTTTTCTCAGTATCATTTTGGTGTGAGGCATTTAAACATCAGTCTATTTTATAGTGAAAACACTGAAAGGATTTGAGTTGAAAATCACTCTTTTCAGAAGTATACACATATTGACCATTGAAGGGTTTCACCATTGTGTATAAATATATATTTTAAATGAATGTATTATTCATACACAGGCACACACCTACAGGGTATTTTGATTTTCATGGGTTTGATTTTTGTTCTTGGCAATGTTTGAAGAGTCCACTTCTTCCCCCTACTTGCATAGGTTTCTTCAAGATGGCTTTCTCCCAGCATGAAAAGACTTCAGGTAAACTCAAATATTTCCTACTCTTTCTATGCATGGGAGAATGCCATGTGTTGGGCTGGCACCTTACCCATACTGCACTATGTCCTTTGTTTCCCGGTTAGGTCCTCATGGCCTTGAACAGAATAACAGTGCCATGAAATAAATGAATGTTCATATATACACAAGATTTCAGCATCAAAATCATTGTGTTTTGGTGACTGTCTGAGCAAGAACGCAACAAATTGGGGAAGAATTGTCATTTTGTGTATGTAAATTGTACACTTTAAAGTTGTTAAGAGTTATGTTGTGTTTTAAATGTTGGCTTTTGTACTGTCGACAGAAGTACAGTGACTGATTCCATATTATCAAAATGTGCTTTCAGAGGCATTGACTGAAATTCATTATAGGATAACGGTGTATTGTATGGTTGCTGTAGGATTTTTATTAACAAAAGTGGATGCTGTAAAGCATTTAGCACATATCTCAAGGGTAACTAATAAGTGCAGCAGATTTGTGATTGTTTTTTAAACAATAATGTTAAATTCCAAGTGTTTGTTTTTCATAACTTCTTTCTTTTCCCACATAGACACCTACATCTGTGAATTCTCTTCTGTGTTAAACACCTCCGTTTCGCCGAGTTATATAAAGCAGAAGTTGAGGTGCACTTTACTTTTATGTATCGGGTTGAACTCAAGTTGGAGATGCAGTACTTCTTTCCAAGTTATTGCACATATTCACCCGTGAGTGAGGAACCGGGGTCTGGGTCTGTTTTCTGCTTTTATGGAAAGGCACTGCAAAATTTTACATGCAGATACAAAACCCATCCAGCCTTTGCTTGGTCGTGCCAAGCATGCAAAAGACGGCCACCCGAGCTCTCAGACACGGTGCGGAGCAGCTGGAGCCCTTGTTAAACCGGCTGCTTAACCTGCCGCTTTCTGGACAAGTTATTTAAAGGTTGACCCTGGGGTTTTAGGAATGCTCTTTAACTGCAGTCTGTTTGCAGATGCACCAGAGAAGCCGTGCGAATTGCTCTCTGTTTGCTGAACTTACGTGACCTACTGTAATGCCTTCTGGCCATATCTTCGGGCTGCAGAACACGTGTTTAGGTGAACAGTGCATCACTTCGTGTCCTTGAGGGCTGAAAATGTACTGGTTTTTGTTCAACCTCAGCCCTTTCTTCTGGATGGCGTTTCACCTTCCTTGGTACCTCAGAGCCAGAAATGAGCAGATACTAAAAATCGTCTGTTTCAAACCTGCAGGATCTTTACATTTAATAGTATCGCCACAGTTTGATCTTTAAATATTCTGGTTTTTTGAGCATGATAACACTACTTTACAAGCAGTTGTCTGTGTGTGTGTGTGTGTGTGTGTGTGTGTGTGTGTGTGTGTGTGTGTGTGTGTGTATAGTTGTAGTTGATTCTTCAATAAATGAAAGAGACTGTCTTGACTTGATTCTTTTTAATCCCATTTGTCTCCTGACTTGCATGTGTAGGATGTTTCTTGACTAAGCACAGGTGTCCCACATGCACTGTTGTGTGGTAAAGTCTCTGTTTCTTTGTGATGATCCGATGGTTTTTTTTCCCTTTGAGCTTGAGTTCGAGCCCAGAGCTCTTCTCAGTAAAGAATTGTAGCTGCTGTGTCTAAGACCTGCTGGTCAAAGTTTCATTCTTCCTGCTGAAATTTGGGGGATCTGGTAACTGGGATAAATAGACAATCATAGTAATAAACTTGAAATTAAGAAGTACTGTAATAGTAATTTTGTGGCACTTTCCCTGTTGTTGTTCATCATTCTTTCTGAATGAGATCTCACTTGACATAGCAGATACAGGCAAACATTTAAACTTTAGAACTGTCAAGGGCCATGTGTTTGTAAGTTTTTCACATATTTTTAAGCTCGTGTGTTTTGTAAAATTATTGTGGATATATAGTATTTACAATTAATTGCCTTTTTTATCTTGCATTTTATTTTCTTACAAATTCTTGAATTTAAAAGGCCAACAGTACTTGGAAAGCAATGCAGTTATTTTAATAGGAAAATTTTGTGTACCCAAAGGGAAATCAGTTTCTCTGACTACCTAGTTGTATGTAGATTTGTTCCCGTTTTGATTGTTAAAATTTAAAATAGGAATTTTCACACGTATATTTTCAGTGTCTCAAAGAATAATCTGGTTACTTATGTATATCTGTATAACTGTCACAGTTTCACTCTGCGTCCTGGTTGTCTAGCCGTGCCGTCTCGCTGCTCTGTATGTATTCGCCTAGTGTTCCCGCGCTTGTGTCTGTGTTAGGGTTGTTCTTTATGCTGGCTCTTGGTGATGTCCTGCTGCTTCTCTGTGTGTACTGAACAGTATTGGTGTCCTCCTTTCTCCTTGTCTCGTCTCGTCCCTGGCTCGTTCCTTCCTGTTCTCCCCTTGTACTGTTTTCCTTTGTGGACAAATCACCCGGCGTATTTGACCCCCTTCCTTGGTGTTGCCTGTCTGGTCTTGACAGTTAGACGCAGTATAATTGAGGAAACGTTATGTAATCACATTTTTTCTGTGGATGTGCTCCCAACATATTGCAGTATTTTCATTTTTCTGCTTGCGTTCCGTCATGGCTCGTAACAGAACATTGGTTTTAACATCCGTTAAATCTAATAGCAGAAATCAGTGTTATATATGGCTGCTACGTTCCTTAAGTAAATACAGTACTAGGTTTCACTACAGAGCAGCCAAAGACGAATGTATATATGTAGCAGACACACGTACTCTGTATTTCTACCTGACTTCTCTATTTATCTATTTGTGTTATTTATGTCTATTTACTTCAATGTCTATTTATGTCAGTATCAATTTATGTTAATCTAAGTCAGTGTTACTTATGTCAACAGTGCACCGTCGTCAGACAGCGTATTCTTAATTTTGTTGTACCATCCTTGTGTGCAATGACAATAAAGTCTATTCTATTCTATTCTATTCTGTTCTATTCTACTTTATTCTATTCTATTCTATTCTACTTTATTCCATTCTGTTCTATTCTATTCTATTCTATTTGTTTTTGTAGAGTCAGTTATTTTAGTTGATCTTTTTGACAATAAGATTTAGTTTAGTTCAGTTTTAACTAATTGATCTCTACTAGATATCAGTGATCTCTGGATAGCATTTTGTTCTCAATGTCCCTTGCAGTAATTACAATTATACAGCACAGCTCTGTTCAGATTTGATCTTTTCAGATTGTAAAGGTACAATATAAGAATATATAAAATGTACACTTTCTTTGCTTTACAGCAGCCTATGTCCTATAGTTCTCATTCTTATAAACACAGCTAGTTTGCGGTGCTCGGATGGGGTTTCTCCTATAGGAGTGCTTGGCTGGGGCTTGAGTTTTGTCACAGTAAAACAGCCCGGAGCTCTTTTTGTCTACATGTGACCCCAGTTGTTCCAATTTTAGCACCACACATTTTGTTTAATTTTTTTTTCCTTTCATTTGTTTTGCTTTAAAATGTTGATGTTGAGAAGAATTCACTCCTCAATTTGTTACAAGTTCTACAGTGTGGAGGTGGTTCAGCCTTATGAAGAATGCTGTCACCAGAATGCAAGACAGTTTTGGTTGGAATACTCCATTAGCCAACCTAACATCCACAGTGACAACACCACGAGTAGTGTTTTGATTGTAATATCTTGTGACAGGATTATTTCCTCCAAAAGTACCACCTGTCTATTTTATAGTATCCATAGAATTCTTAACAAAATCTTTGAAAAACAATAACTCCCAGATATCCACTTTGGCTGAGTTGGTGGTCTAACACACTATTATTACTGAGTAAAGAAAAAGGCTCAAAATGTAAGTAGAAGTTTAAGGTACATCGTCGTTAATGTACTTTATGGAACCAACACGTTCATTAATGAGGTGGCATAACTGACAAGATGGTAATGTACAGCATTTGGAAGAATTCCCATATATCGCCAGAATTTACTGCTCCCAGCCAGTCTTGCAGTGGCCTCTGTCATATAAATCATTTTTATATTGAACTTGTGCTGAGTCCAAGCAGGACCATATGTCTTTTAGTGCCAAAACAACATCAGTCCATGTTGTACATGTTCTTAGTTTCTGGTACAACCAAGGCGAGACGGCCTGGAAAATGTGCATTAGTCATTATCATATTTTCTTAGGTCGTCAATTCCCTCTTCGTATATAGGATTCCCAGTTCTGTTCCATCTGCTTGGCTTATGTAGCTATAATAGAAATCATTACACGTCATGAAGCATCAGATTCCTCACGTTCGGCTTTCAGGTTTGGTTTAGGCACAGAAGAAATAGGCGGTAATATCTGAGGCTGTACAGCGTGACGGTTGTCCCCTGCCTTTTTTTTTCTCTCTCCCCAGTATGCGTCAGCAGCGTCCTCAGGCGACCCCGTGTCCTGGAAGCCAGTGTCGCAATGTGACGTGCCAGCGAACACCTCCCCAGGTTGATCAGCAGGCAGAGACCCGCTCGGCCCGTGGCCCACAGCGTTCTTACTCACGCCGCCGTCACTCGTTCCCCAGAGCCGCTTCCTTTACTCTTTTCCTTGATCATTCCTCAGGGAGGCACGACGCTCACTCGGCATGCAGAAAAGCACGTGTTTTTTTCTCCTGCTGTTAACCATCAAGTCAGAATGTTTTGTGTACTTTGGCTTTTAGGATTGGTTTTTTTTTTTTTTTTTTTTTACAAAAAATATTAAGTTTTTTAATATTTAACGTGATAACTTCTCAGCGGCATGGTCTTAAGTAGCATTCCTACCTGTTTTATGTTATCCTTGTTGCATAATTTTTACTGGCATATTTTAATTTTGGTAACTTTTTATGCTGCTCAGCTTTTCTGATGTGTTCTTTGTAAAGCCACAAATCCATGACAATTTGTCATTTTATTGCATGAAGGGACTGTGGTATTAGTCTTTTTATTTCCTCTGGACCTCAGTGTGAACATTGCTGTTGTTCCAGCCAGGTTTTCTGCTAGTACTAAAGCTTGCAGTCCTTTCCTCTGTATCATCCATTCCGGCCGTCTCATCACCTTCCTGTGTAACCCCGATGCTTGCCACAAGAAACACAGCTGTCACAAAGAATGAAATGAGATGGATTAATGTAGAGAAGACAGGGGCTCCTCAGATGAACTCTTGTGATGTGGCTATTAAGCAGATGGTGACCAAATATTCAGCACATAGAAGAATATGTGGCAGGGATCCTCCTGTGGGTGTTAGTCTGACGTCTGCACCGCGCACCCCTCACTTAGTACACATTTTTAGGACAGAGATACCCTAGACAAGTTCCCCAGTATGCTTTCTGCCTCTTCGTTTTGTGCCAGTTTAAAAAGACAGGGTGATGAATATACTTTTTTTTTTTTTCTTCGATCATGAAAGCTGTCTCTCAGCCTGTGTGATCTATATGGAAAAATAATCACTGGGAGAGTAGAGGTTTTAACAGAAAAGGATGATTTAAATGATGCACCAAAGCATTGTCAGAATTTGTTTTGGCTGTCTGAAGGCCTGAGACAGCTGGAAGAGGTGTGTGCGTTTGGTGATGTAACCCAGATCTTTCTCTCTTGTTCATAGGCACGAGTACTTGTTTCTAGTTGCCAGGGAGATAAAACCCCTTGCCTTAAGGGTGTCACCCAAGCTTTTTTCATTAGAAGGGAAATGACGGCACATACTCTATTAAAGCTACTGATGTGTTTCCATTTTCCGTCTCCTCTGTTGTCTGCGTGATGGGTTTGGTCAAGGAGTAGGTTTTGTGTGAGTATGTGTGTATGTGCACATGCACTTACTCAAAAGTGGGGTTTATCCCATCCGTTCAAAGTTTTTTTGTCTCTATGTCCCAACACCGCTGCCACCATGTCTGCTTTCTGATGCACTCACAGTGCCATGGCTTTCAAACAGAACTTTCTCAAGGCAGGAAACTGTTCCTCCAATTTCCTTGGAATATAAAAGTTAGCAGCCTTTGGGTAACACAATGTTCTGTAATTGCTGAAAAACGCTCTATCTCACACACACACCCACACACATACACACATACACACCGGGGGTCATACCAGGACACGTTTGCAGAATACACGGTCAAATGAAATGAAAATTCTTAAGTAAATGGCTGTTGTTGGGATGTGGTTCGGCTCAATTAAAGTGTTTACAAACACATAAATCCAGACAGGGTTTAACGGGGTGTGCTGTTCTCGGTGATAACACTGAGTCATGCTCCCCTGTAACTTTCACGTAATTTCTCTACAGATGTATAAAAGAAAATAATTGAAAACCCTTTGGATTAAATGATTCATGATGTGATAGAGGATTTCTAACCTAATGTTCAATAGTGGAGAGTTAATAACACTGTGGCTTTGTATTTTTTGGAAATGCTTTGTTTTGATTTCATGCTATAAATCCTTAAAGGACAGAATAAGTCAAGAACCAAAGACAAAACATGGACATTTAGCAAAAAATGTCTTGTATAACAGGGTAAAGGAGTGACCAGATCCAATTTTATTGTTATTTTTGATTTAGAAAACAACCGCCTAATTACAGAGTATGAACAATAGATATAACTCAAATTACATTTGCTTTGGTTAGTCATCATTTGTTAAATTCCTCCAGTGCCATCTAGTCCCCAGATTCAGAAAGTTACCCAAACTTAACATAACGTTCAGTTGTCATGCATTTAATAGTGATATGGTTATACGCAAAACTTACACGCTGTTTTACAGCTCTATCACTGGTATTTGTTTTCGTGGTATTGTGGTAGTGCTTCTGTTGTGGTTTTAATTCTTGTTGCCGTGAGAACCATTTTAGTGAATTGGAAAAAAATGCTAGTGTGAAAGGACATTTGCAATGATATATAGAGTATGTAACAGAGATTGTAATTTAGGTGCAAAGTCACATGGTGGTCTTGATTTTTATATGGGCATAAAAGTTGCACCACTAGTCAGTGTGTATAGTATACCTCTATGTGGCTCTGGTCAGATGCAGCAGCTTTAGTGTTAAGATGTGTTTTACGTTTCACTTTTAATATAATGCCAGCTTTCCTGAGCTTAAATGTAATTAATTATCCATAGCATACATTCTGATGACTTGGTAAGTTGGTCGCAAGCATGTTGTAAGTCATCTAAATGAAACTTCCGTGTGTTCCGTTCAGGCTACGCTTTGGCTCGTGTTTACACACTGTACACTGCCAACTTGTTTTTAGACCTGATTTCCTAGAAGAGTGAAAAAAGATATCTGATGAGTGTAGAGGAAAATAAAAACGGCAGATTGACTTCCAAGAAAGCAATAAGTACAACGAAGAGACGTGCAAAGCCTTTAAGTTGAAGTGAAATAGAAAGACGGGACATCTGGGCACACGTGCCGAATTCCCCACTGACGGGCAGCACATTGCCGGGCTCACTGCAGAGCTGTTCTGCAGGCTCATGCTGAAACTCCACCAGCCAAAGCCACCCACCCACCAACAAGAGCTGCATGAGTTTGCCTGGGGTGGTGATGGGGTGGGGGGGGGGCATTTGAGCAAAAATTCTGTCATTTAGAACATGACCTGAAATTACAAAACAGTTCATTTAAAAAAAGACTGCTGTTATGGTTTGAATTATCCTTGGAATTAAGAAAAGAACAGTGTTTTAATTGTGCATGGCAACAGGGCAGTGTGCTGTCACTGATTATCGTCCGATTTGTTTGCTGTGTTTTCATGCACTAAGCTGCAAACGCACCTGAGTTGTCAGGACGTGCACTTTTTTTTTGCAGTTTTGTGTAAGTCCCTTTTGCTTTGTGAGCGTGTTGAAATGCGTTTTGTTGCCAGCTTGTCATTGTGCTCTTAGCCCCTTGTGGATGAATGAAATCCGCTTACTTGCAGTCACATTTTATTCAGGCTGTTGTTTACCATTTCTGTTTTACTTTATTGAAATCCTTATATTTTCATGTGCCTGAACAGTTCTGACCAAAATGAGATCTGAAGGGTCTGAGTTTGTCATACATGAAAGAGCACCATTTTCACAGGCTGCTATGAGATGGCCCTGTTAGCTATATTGATGATGGAGTCTCTGTCCACCTGTTGCCTTATCTAATGTCCGCCTGTTTTATGACTTGTCTGTAAAACTGTTGTATACAACATCATAATGTTCACGAATAAGACAGCTGCATGAACACAGACACCTATAGAGTGTCTCCAGAGAGCTGCCTTAACACAGACCCTTATGGAATGTGTCCAGAGAGCTGCCTTAACACAGACCCCTATAGAATGTCTCCACAGAGCTGCCTTAACACAGACACCTATAGAATGTTTCCAGAGAGCTGCCTGAATATTGATGCTTGTGAAGCGTCACAATACTTGTGTTCTTACACTGCAACTTTTGGACATAGTTTATGTTCAAAACATTACAAAATAATGTCCAAATAGTGTTACATGAAAAGGATTGGAATTTTTTTTTATATACTTTTGGAAACAATTTTTGCCAGTTTACAGATTCAGCAAGGTTGTTGCTTTAGTTTTTTTTTTTTTAGAAATGAGAATATAGTACCTTTGCTCAAAGTGCTTAACCACAATTTCCCCAGTGTTTAATATCCTGTTAGCAGCAAAATAAATAAAATTTATACAAAATTTTTTTCTTTGCAGTAATGGCCATATTCCCCAGCATTATTTGTGTTGAAGAATCCAGTGACAGTAGGCTATACAACAGGCAGAAGAGCAGCTCTTCAGTTAGCACATTATTTATAAAACAGAAAAAACATGGCAACGTAACGCCACAGTAGTTTGTTTGTTCATCTTAAGACAGCACCACATTGTTACATGCCCTCTGACTTTGCTTGTAATGGTTTGTAAAGGTTGAGTGTCAGGCAGACCCTCTCTAAGTTGTCGCAGCTGTTGCATTTGGGTGTAGTCAGTGACTCCTTGTTCCTATCATTCCCTTAAAATGCATTCCAGACCAAAGCACTGTGGGAAAAAAGGAATTAACAATGTGTGATACGCTTTTGTGCTTTTTTTTTTTCCCTCAGCGATTTAACATCCATGGATATGTTGTTATATATAGTTCATGTGCTTTTGATAAAAATGCCAGCTGTAATTTGTGTAAGCCTTGTGAACTGTGGCCAAAACCCAAAGGAGAAATCCGATTCGATTCAACATGTCTGTGCATATTCCCGGTTTCAGCAGGGGTGACCGAGGGGGATGGAAGTTGTTTGTTCCTACTGGAATACCTATGAGGGCCCACACTGGTTGTGCCATGGCTGGTGTGTAAACAAACAGGAATTAGACCACACATTAGCACAGTGTTTGTCAGATTATAAACTGGAAAAACATCCTTATAACGAAGCAAGAAAAAAAAAAACGTTTGTTGTTGTGCATTATTAAAACAACCGAGGCAAAGGGAATTTTTGGTATTAGATTAAATCAAATAGTGTGCTACACATTTACTTAAATTATGCAATTAACGTGGAGTTTATGTCAATAAATAATACAATATGCTTTACATTTTAAACCAGTTGTCCTTATTTTGCCAGTCTCAAACCTTTGTATAAAATTACATATAACAACAATAATGTAAATGTTATTAATCAAGCATAACGATTTAGGAAAAATTATTCTACTGGTGACACAGTACATTGTAAATGGATCTGTAAAATGAGTTTTACCTCACAAATCAAAGTTTAACCTTCAGCTTGATCAAGAAGGCTGCTGTGTACATAAACTCTCTAGTTGTTTATAAATAAATTGGACGTTGAGAGCTGTCTGCTTGAAAATCTGTTCATCTTCATTTATATTCTTGGATCCCACATGCCCTCTAAAGATTGTATCAGTTCTTTATCACTTTTTGGAAATGCAAAACCATATTGTAAAACTTCCCATTGTTTCTCAGTTACTTGATAATGACGCCATCAGAACAACATCTGTTTGCTATCAGTCTGTTGACAAATTTCCATTCGTCTGGTGATTGTGAACAAAAGCTTGTATTGGGCAACAATAGGTTTGTTTTCGGAATTCTATTAAAAAAAAAAAATTTCTTTCCATTCAAGCATGTACCCAGAGTGCACTGCACAAATAAACACGGTTCTGGATAGATCTGGTTGTGGAAACCAATGTCGCCTGGCTCGGTGCAAACTAGAAACAACCTGACATACCAGCGCATATTACTGCAGTGCTTAGTGTCTTAGTTTATGTAGACCGGATGCTATTCAGGTGCTCAGCTCCAGTGTTCATTTCCATCAGTTTGAATTTGCTTTCTAAACAAAGTTGTTTGTGAAGTGGTGAATGTTTACAGATGTACAAAAAATGTTAACCCTTTAGAACCCAGGGTGACACATACAACAAACTTTGATGAGACATAGTACTTTGGTTTAATACTGGCTATGTTGTTACTAATACCCAGGGTTATACTCGTCCATCTGCTTTACCACCTTATCCAATTCAGGGTTGCAGGAAGCCTGGAGCCCATCCCAGGAAATACAGGGCACACACACGACAGGCAATCTTGCAAATGCCCATCAACCTGACCTGCATGTGTTTGGGAGGAAACCAAAGAACCCAGAGGACACCTGCCAAGCACAGGCAGAACATGCAAACTCCACACGCAGACCCAAGGTGGGAATCGAGCCTAGGCCTGGAGGTGTGAGGCGACAGCACTAACCACCATGCCACCAATGTTTTACTCATGTGACATAAAAATCCATGACTTTCATTGGTGGAAGCTGTTCAAACTGTTTTAGGTTTTATGTTTATGTATGAAACTGAGTTTAATAGTCATTCAAGGTCCTAACAACACTATACACACAAGCAAAGTGTTTTAGAATTTTTTTTTCACCTCATGCATTCTACAACGTTAAGATGTTATGACTTTTATTAACTGCTGTACACATTATTATGTCAGTTTCCCAAATATATTGACTTTCATGCTTTTTACATGTAATCTCCAAATGTAATTTAGTAAAGTCTGTGGGGAATGTAATACCAAGCACTGAGCAGAGGAATTTAGAAAGGGGTGGTCTGAAATAAATGGCAGTTTTATTTTTTGTGGCAATGTGTTTAACATGAAGCAACCCCCTGTCTTTTTTTGGTGGAATTGGAGCATTTGTAGACTTTCAGGCCTCTGTTTCTGCTTCTTGCTACATGTATAATGTTTTTGTCACAGAACATGACTCTGCATTAACTCCTGACGACACTGTCAATGACACATTAATTGACGTTGGCATATCCTGCTTGCTAAACGGTATAGTGTTGTGAAACTGTCTATTAGCAAGCTAAAGAGAATAAGTCAATAGGAATGAACTGGATCAGGGCTGAATATTGATGGTTGTCTCAACACTTGCATTAACATATGACACCCCCCCACACACACCTGAGAGAGGGCAGGCAGGAACTAGAAAAACAGTCAGTGGCAGTTTGTGGTTTTCCGTTTTTAAATGATGACAAATGGCTTTTCTCTGCATTATTTCCATTATCTTCAAATAATGACATAGGACTAATGGCGGACTGTCACGTGCTGCGCGGTTTACAGTGGACGCAAAATCATAGTTCCCGTCCCTGAGATGTTGTTACATGGCTCCCCGGGTTCAAAATTGCAGTGTCACACAGAAGGTCATTAAAAACAGCTACTGTGTTTCTGTCACAAGGTGACCGGGGCTCAACCTCACAGCCTGTACAGAGTTACCAAACAAGACGATAAGCCTGCAGAGCCAGAGAACCAACTCCCTTGTTTCGGGGACTAATAGTGTTTTTGTCTTGACTACCGGGGGAGTCACATGGCAACACATTTGTTACACAATTTTTTCATAAAGTGGAAAGAGTTCAACGTAGATTTTTTTTGTGTGTTATTATAGCGGTGTTGGCCAGTTCTTCATCTGTTCTCAAACCTATTTGTTTACAGTAATTATTCTGGAGAACTGTATGCATTCTGTTTAACATTAATATAAAGCATAAATTTTAAATACATGGCATTTCGTGGGTTGTTTAAATTACTGCTTTAATTTATTTGCAGAAGGAAATGTTACTTGGATGAACGGAGCCTCTGTGAAGTTTGTTTAAACAAATGTCTCAGCAGTGTTTCTCTTGTGCACATATTTTGCAGTTGTTCCTCCAGAGAACCGATACAGTGGCGGTCTCTCTGAGAGAGACCCTCCTCCCAGCAGCGGTGTGCTCTTCAACTTTTTGGAAGGCAGTTGATGTCTTGGAGCAGCACCGCGCCATGCCGACGGGGGGTGTGCGGAGCCGGCCTGACACACCAAAACCCTGGTACAGTTTCATTTGTTTTGGCAGAACCAATAATCCCTGAGCCCTTGTCATCACAAATCAAGGAAGTTTCATTCTGTGGCCGCTTTCAACCTGGAGGTGAGGGAAGGTGCGGGTGGTTGCGCTAAACCCAAATTTCTTCCATGTCCCTAGTCTCAAAGCGGCTCTGTACTCAGCCATCTTCTGACCGTTGGCACATACTTGTCTAAGAACAGTAGAGGACAGCAGATGTGGGACTCACAGCACAGCTGACTTCAGTATTTCAGTGCTGCGGTACTTGTTGTTACTGCACACCCTACTGCTTTTCCTCCACAGCAGACTTAGAGACTTGGCCTCTGAGTGTATCTAGTTAGCTGCGGTGTCTCTGTGCCAGGATGACGCAGAGAGGCCGGCTGTGAGCCACAGTGAAGGTAGGAGTGCTATGAGTGTACAAGTGCAGTGGGAGTCTGAGGTGGGAAGGTGAGAATTGCAGGGGAATTTGGACGATGCACAGGCACAGTGTAAAGATAGCAAACCTTGATTCGCTTTATAATCGACGTGAGTCATAACTGAAAAGCTTGTATAGATTAAAAGCTGCATGAGCTGACCCACAGCCTGAAGGTTGCTGGCCCCACAGTGTCTGATGGGCTCAAGCAATAGGCTCCTAATGCTAATTGGAAAGGGGAATTGTGGCCAAGTATGTTTCATACATACGAGGAATTTGTCTTCTGCGAATACTTTGTGTGTTTTGCTTAAGGACACACCTGGCTGGGCTAGGATTTGAACCAGGGGACCAGGAGACTTCTGCCTCCCAGCCTGATGCACTACCCATTGAGCCAACAGGCCACCATTGCTGCCTCTTTATTAGATGTGGTATGTTCTGTTATTATTGTTTGGCTCTGTGATCGTTGCTTTTTGTGGGTCACATGCAGCAGTCGGCGTTTGTTCTTTAGATTGATTCAGAGTAAATACTTGCTTGGGGTTTGGATAACAGTATCTCCTTTGTGTCCATTATCTCTGTGTCCATAATTAGAACCTTGCTTTTTGCCCTTTGTCCTTTTTGTTGTTTTTTTCCTCCTGTGTTGATTTGTTTTTGCTCTATTTTTTCCCCTAACCTAGACTAAGTTCAACACATTGTTTAGGGCCTCCTGTCAGGTGCTGCGGCTCAACACTATAACTAGAAAGTCCTCATGTGTCTTAGGCCATTTATTTATTTTTTTGTCATTGTCCAGTGTCCCCAGATAACAGTCCTCAGGCTCATCGTCATCATCATCATCCTCGCTCTGTAACTGAGACAGACCTGACGCGACATCTGTGTCTCCAATCTATACCCTGCGCTCGCACATGCAAGGGACCTCCAGCTAAGCTCAACATCTGCTCCTCTGCGCAGAGCTCCCGTGGTTGTTTTGTAAAACTACAAACCCATAGGAGGTAGTGTGCACACAGAGGTTTGCGTGTGTTGTTGCTCAGCAAAAAATGCCACCCCTCCCCTATCACTAGTAGTAGCAGCTTACATCTGGAATGCTGTATATTTAATCTTGTCAACATTGCATCTGTGATGCCTGCATAATTTTGAGCTATGATGCTGGCGTCTTGGCATGTATTCTTACTTTGCAAACTCGCATATTTAAAACTCATACTTGTGTTCCTTTTTTTGTAACTGCATGGTTGTTGTTGACTAGTAGTGATAGACATCTTGACTGAAATTTGGTCCTTTCATGTGTGATGAATGTTCGCAAAAGCACGATTATTCCCTTACTTGTAGGTGTGCCCACAGGAATGTGAATGATCGAAGTTACTGAGCTTCAAGATGTGAATTCATTTATGGTTTTTCTGCTGTTAACAAAGGGACTCGTGTTTCCTTACATGGAATGACAAGAAATGCAGAGTCTTCCAGTAAGAAAATGAGTCACTTTTAGTGGAACTGTCGTCTTGAAATGGATGTAAGATTTTATGATAGACGCCAGCATTTGAGAGCCTGTGAAGTCTGTGAGGTTTAATCATCTGACTTGAATGCATATTCATTTGAAAGTGCTACTGGGAAATTTGAGTAAATTAATTTTATTTGCATCAAAACGTGAATCATTTAATGTCCCCAAATACCCTCCGCATGGAATAAAGTTTAGGCTACACACACATTTTTTTTAGGTCAACCAGAAACATCTCCCCTTCTTGTACCCTCCAAGTCTGCCATCCTACTGGTTGTACCACAGGTTACCTGTGCCAGCACCCCTACCAACACACAGGACCACATACGCTTTGCCAAATCCCAGAGCTTTTCCTTTTCTTCTTATTTCATGCCTCTGGCTGCTGCCTGGTAACGTCTCAATCACTTCATTTGTGACATCTCTTCCTCAGGCACCGCAACTGGACTGTTTCATCGTGCCTGTAACACTTAGCTGCTGAGTCTGACCGCGGCGGGTGGCTCCAGACTCCCGGGCTTAAGAAGCGGGTCTGGTTCCAATCAGCATGTCGCCAGACAGGATCTGTCAAGTGTCCCCACCAGTTAGCCTGTGCTCACTCACCCGCGCACAGTTGTTAGCATACCTTCATTTCCGCTCTCCTGGTGACCCTCCCTGTAAAAGAAGATCACGTTAACGGGTTTTTGGCTGCGTGCCACATTCTGCTTTTTAAATGCTTTAGTTTGATTTACTCTCAGGCCTGGCTCAGGAGTTATTCTGGACGGTGGCATCTTACCGGGGTTAATGTCGGGACATCATGTAATTCGTAATGTATAATCCCTGAAATATCAGAATGTCAGTTTAATTAGCAGTGGGACATGTACGTCACAGATTCATGCCACAGTATGAAGCTCGGCTTAGAAAATGATGTTCTTAGTAACACATCCTGTGCCTGAAGCTTGAACAGGAATTGTCCTCCCACTCACCATAGAGTACCTCCCCTGACCTCTGCGCCAACGTCACTGCACCCGAGGACGCCCGACTTGTCCCGGTCACATCCAGTACCAACAGACAGATGACACGCAGGGCAGGCGATCCAATGGGACAGCCGCACTTGTAAAATCCAGGCAAATGTTCTGTACCATGTGCTCGTTCAGGTTCAAAGCCGGGACGCTTAGCGTAATTCTGTGGCACAGCAGGATCTGTATCCGTCTCAGAGGGGTCAGAGTGGTTAAGAGCCGTTAAGTAGCACTGTTTAAATCCCCCCACCCCCTCACTTGGCCCTGTGCTCTAGGGGCTGTCAGCCCAGCTGGCCTTATCACGGGAGGGGGTGGGGGGGGTCACACAATGCTTTCCCTTCAGTGTTTATATCTTATTGCTTAAGTGAGGGCATCTGTCTGTCAATGGCCAGGTGAGGGTCACAGGGTACAGCCTTGTCACACGAACCAGATGAGCCTGTAAAGTAAACAGGAGTCTTCTTACATTAGCCCAGGTCGCTTTAACGGTATGTGTTTCTCTCCTGTTGTTAGGGCCAGTCTGACCTTTCCTGTTACTGTGTTTCAAATTTAACATTTTGTTTTTCATGTAAAGTTTGTATTGTCTTGTTCTTTCATCAAATGTCTTTATAGATATGAGTATTTATGAATTATTCATTACATTTTTGACAATTTTTACACAGAGGTTAATTTGTCAAAGTGCTATGTGTATTTGCGTGGTGTATTTGTATACTAAATTAATCTGTGTGCAAAGACTAATTAGGAACACCTGTCTTATTGAGTAATTATTAAATACATAGATTTCCATTTGCCCTGTGGTGGGTTGGCGCCCCGCCCAGGGTGTCCCTTGCCCTGAGCCTGTGCCTCCTGGGAAGGGCTCCAGACTTCCTGCGACCTTGAATTGAAGTGGTATAGAGAATGGATGGATAGAGTTCCTTTTTCTTTTTTTTACTAATTTGTTAAAGCAGGGGTAACTTCACTGATAATAATGTGTAGCAGTTCAATGTTAATTATTGAAAAGAAAATATGTCATAGTTAATAAAAATAGTTATTTAACTAACTGAACGTCTTGAGCATTACCCGTTTGGAAGGTCATATTAACTTATTATGCACTCTTAGTTGATTCTGTAGTTCCAAAAAGCTTCCTTTCAGCTCCATGTTCCACAGTGCAAAGTTCTATGCGCCTGTCAACAGGGGCTTGGTGCCTATGTTTCTTTTCTTATTTAATTGATATTTCTGTAATTAACTCATGAAGGGACACCTAGTGATTTAGGAAGGGTAGACAAAGAACATCGTCTTCACTGACTTGTAACTGCTCACATTAATCACTTTCCTCTTTTCCATATGTTTGTCATTACAAGTAATTATTATAATATAAAACTGTCAATCAGGGTTAACCCATCTGGAGATCTGCATCTTTGCCTTTTTTTTCCCTGGTCACAAGCAAGCATGGACAACCAACATCTCTAAATATTATAATATCTTCTATATGATAAGGGGTGATTATGATGGACAAAGATGATGATAAAAAAAAATCATAACACACATTGGGATCATTTAAGGCGGCACGGTGGCGTGGTGGTTAGCACTGTCGCCGTGCACCTCCAGGCCTGAGGTTCAATTCCCACCTTGGGTCTGTGTGCGTGGAGTTTG
>JABJVR010001240.1:0-19562 GCA_025773905.1 Chitala chitala
ACCCATCAACACCCAGCATGACAAATCTGGAAGAAGAACACACTCTTGTGGCACAGAAATTTAAGTATCATGTATCTCTAACTTGCAAAACTCAATAAGGACATAAAATACGAATTGGATACCATTCAGAAAAATCTGATTTCATAAGAATAGTTATAATAAATATTGTACCGAGAAACTCACATTTTACAATTCTACATCAACAGCCACATAGGGAAGTCTACTGACTTAAGTACAACATAATGTTGACACCAAACCCACGTCTGCGCAACGTCTGCTCTTGATTTCAAAATCCAAAAACAAGTATATTATAAATTTAGGGTGATTATTATGCGAATTAAAAAGAGTCTGACACGGGATAGCCGAACTGATTCTAACAGGGAATATAATTAGTTAACGACATTGCGTGAAACTCGCTAATGATGACCAGACACTAATGTCAAAGGGGTGCGTAAGCAGCCAAAACGTGATAAAAATTAAACGCCAGCTTGCACCCCCCGACCTTTACAGTGCCACTAACTGCAGAGCAGGCGGACAGACTGCACTGAGAGTAAACAAACGGGGCCCCCGCAGGTCGGAGGTGACCCTGCTTCATCAGAGCACCCCCTCCACGGACTCGTAATTCCTTTCGGTCCTCCACACCCGCAGGCACCCCCAGCACCGAGAACACCACCTCCCTCCGCTGAAACACACGAAAACACAGCCCAAGAGCGCTGCTAGCTGCTACTCCAGGCTAGCCTGCTAGCAGACAGCTCTCCCAGGCCTATTTGGAAGAGTAGGTACCACGATACTTCACCTTCTCACGAATGCTGATCCTAAAATAACTTCTACTGGAATAACCATGTCCATAATACCCATTTAAAATTCCCGACAGAGCTGGCAGCTTATCCGTAACCGCAAAGGTAGCGAAGTAAACGATTCTACTTCAGGAGCTACCTGGTCATAAAAAAAACAACCCATTTTGTCAACGAGCCTACTGTGGAACGACCTGAGGAACTAGTTTCCATTACAGCTAACATACACGTACGTGTATAATTTTACCTGTTTTACTTGACGTTATGTGAACGTGCTTATTTTCTCGTGCCCCTGCGTGTATTTAAAGTCCCCGATGAGTGACAGCTGGTCGTTTCCCTGCTCTCCTCCCACTCTCACTCAGCTGTCCCTTAGAAGAAGCTCCTTCTGCGCATGCTCTGCCGTCGCCAACAACAAGCGACTCCCGGGGGCACTCTGGCCTCTGTAGTTTTCTCGTGTAGTTTTAAATCTTCATGCGGGACGAGCGCGAGTAATCAGACTTGTCTGCCCGTCCAGCTTTGTTCATTGTTCGATTTACATTGGATGTTATGTACGATGTGAGCCATATGTATATTGAAGTTTTTAAGAGTTGTACAATTTATAGCATGTAGTTGACTGTAAAACACATCAACGTTTTCATATCTCCATAAATTGAATCATTTGTGTTTTCAGCATGCAATCATCACGCTATACTGTATCTTTACCATTCTAACAGTCAGACAGCCAGGAGCCGATTTCTGAGCTCTGTGCGTCCATACTCTTTTGAGAGCCCTCTAGCCCCCCGGAGGGATTATGTAGGGCCCTCCCCGTGTTCGGGCCCTGGATAATCAGTTCCACTAGTCCCCCCAAATCCGACGCCGCAGCTAACAGATGCATAGGTTTTGTTTCAAGATGGGGGGGAGGGGACAGTTTGCATTCGGTTCTTCAGATTTGTAAAATAACCAAGATGCAGACCGACTGCGGTTGTCCCGCATTGCTATGCCTATGATTCTGAATTTGTTCATAAAAAACACATAAGAATGCTTTTCTACTTTGGCTTCTTATCCAACGAAAAATGAATAGTTTTCAGCCAGAAGTTATGTATTTTACTAACAGCAAGAAATGGTTTTAAGATTAAATATGTCAGTATGGGATACATGTGAATAACAGCTCGTCTTACGACCTTTTTGTCACCATCAGTAAAACTTTTAAAATGAACGATATCATCACGGAAAAAAAAGAAAAAACTGTAAACAATTTTGTGGTTGGTTTAACGAAACTGTAGTCACGGGTGACAGTGCAGTTATACATGCACGATCAGTTTAAGTAAATACGTTGTAGAGACCAGATAACATTAATACGACGTTTAAAGCATTGCCGAGGGTGGAGGCAGGAGTGGCTAAGAGCCCGCACTGCTGGGCGGCCACACAGTGAGTCTCATTTGCTGCAAACATGGCTGCACAGGATGAGCTCAGTAAGTTACCAGATCCCTGCTCGCTGCCTCGATCACGCAGTACGAAGATCTTTAAAATAATCGTTTTTAAGGCATTGGGTCATACATGACCTGGTGCTGTACATGTGTTGTTTTAAATAACCGGCGAGATTTGTAACTTCTGGAATTGAGCTTTGACACGAGTTATATATTACCCTCATAGCAAATTAGCTTAGGCCAAGTGCAAAGTCATGATGAGAAAATGAAAGTATTTTGCTTTATTTTGTGTTGCCTGCATAAGAATATCAGTTCAAGAGGCATAAACTATGCGCTGCATACGTTATGTTGGGATGTCATTGTATATTCATGAATATTTGGAGTAATTTTAACATTCGGGTCTAGTAGTCGTAGCTAACGATAGCAGAAGTGTTGGGAGTTAGATATTTGGCTAGCTATTGCAAATTAAAGTTGAATTATTATTGAACTAAAGGTTATTCGCCTGACTGCAGTTTTTGTCTTAATTTTAAAAAATCAAATTTTATTAAAGATCTTTAATAATTCTATGATCATGTCTTAGTAAATGTTGTGTGGTGCATTGATAGATTTAATTTTCAAATCCCATTTACGCTCTCTGTGGCCACATGCCTCAATAACATGTCATTATTATTAAATGTTACACTCAACATTCATTTGCATCTAGCTTGAAGTAACGAAATAGATAAAGTATTGGACTCTCCCCAAAATACTATAGACTTGTCTTTGGTTGAAGACGGATATGTCGCTTTACTTGGTTCAATGTGGAAGAGTAAATTGTAGAATTAATCACACTTTTAGTTATAATTATTGCATGTATATGTACGTGTTATATAAGTGTTAATATCGGCAACCTTTACTACCGACGTAAATTTACTTGAAGTGATTAATATAGCATATTTACTTTTGTTGGCTATGAGAGTATGCGTCACTGCTTTGCCTCATGCACTACATTTACAGGAAACTCCCAAAATGGCATGAATGCATGACAATGTATTGTTTGTACCTCGTTCTGTTTCCAGACCAGCTCGAGCGCGTGTTTCTGCGCTTGGGCCACGCGGAGACGGATGAGCAGCTGCAGGATATCATATCAAAATTTCTCCCCCCGGTTCTGCTCAAGCTTTCAAGCGTTCAGGAGGGCGTGAGAAAAAAAGCAAGTGAATTATTCTCCTTCAGAAAGCTCAAAATAGCTCTATGCCACTCTCTTAGCTACATTTGTGTCAACCATGTTTATACATTTACAATTGAGTAATGTGTTTGGTTCTTACTAATAATTTCTCCCAAATTTGCAATTCCAAATAATGTCCTTTAGGCTTTATTTTACATGTAACATTTTCCTTTGGTGTTATTCTGTAATTAGGTAATGGAACTGCTGGTTCACCTGAACAAACGTATAAAAAGTCGCCCTAAGATTCAGCTGCCAGTAGAAACCTTGTTGGTTCAGTACCAAGACCCGTCTGCTGCCTCATTTGTAACTGTAAGTTTAGCCCCCAATCTTGTTGGAAAATTCAGTGTATTTCATAGTCTATCTGCTGAATTCCACCATGGAGTAAAAACGTGTTCTTAATGTTTGTGAATGAAATTGGCATTCTTGTATGGTTTCTATGGGAGAATTTTTTTGTATTATTCATGGGAGGATATTTTGTACACGATTAGCAATGAAGACAAATCATAGGGCTGTGTTTTTGTATTTTCCGTTAAAATCGTAGAGTGCCTTTGGAAGTCCAACACTGTACTTTAGATGTAAATGAAAGCAGCTTTGATCAGAGACCAGGCCAAGGCTAAGTGGTTGGATGTGAGTCAGTGAGTTCTAATCAATCGGTATGTAGCCTGCTTTGCTTATGGGTAAATATTCAGTAGCAGTGTGAGAGATGCACCCAGCTCATATGCTGGGTCATATAAGCAGGCAAGTAATTTTCTTAAAACATTCTTAATTTTTTCCAGAAAAGATGTCATATACTTTCGGCCTAAACAGGGCTCTGCTCCAAAGTCACAGATAGCCATAATTAATTAGTCGGTTTTAACAACCTCCTTATGGAATCAAAGTTCTTAAGTGTGCCCCTGCGTTCTTGTGCAGAACTTCACTATAATCTACATCAAAATGGGCTACCCTCGCCTGGAGGTGCACAAACAGTGCGAGCTGGCTCCGACTCTGCTGACCGCTATGGAAGGGAAGCCCCAACCGCAGCAGGACTGGTGAGCATTTCGTCCTTATTATCATCCAAATCGCAGCGCTTGGGAAATGGAATTTAACACGTTAGGACAAATTCTGTAGTTTCACGGTGTGTTTTTGGTGTTTACTGCCTCTACAGAGCGGTACTAATTCTGGGGCCGATCAGTTGCGGTTTGTACAGCTTTTCAGCCTACCCAAACACTTACGTAAACACAGCGGCCGATTATTATGCTAATAGTACAGACGCGGCGTGCTCGCTCAGCATTAAGGTTGAAAGCAGAGTGGCTGAAAACTAGTGCTATAAAATCTATTTGGATGGAAAAGTGTGGTTATTGTTGGGGGAAAAAAAATTACGCTTTGCCACCTGTTTATTACAGCTGACCTGAAATTCACATGAGCCTTTTTATACTAACTCTAACAGCGTGACCATATATAACAAATTTAAATGAACAAGTGTTCTGGCCGGACATTGCTTTCTTTGTCCACAAAACTAATGACACAGTCACCTAAATTACTCTATGCTGGGGTCAAATCATGTTGCAGGGGTAATATGGAAATGAAACTCGTTTTGTTAATTTCTGTAACTTGGTTTTTCTTTATCTGCACACAGCGGGTTTTAATTTTTAATGGTTCAAATATATAATTTTTTATTTTATTTTTTTTTTTGCTTAGTGTATCTTACCAATCCCTGTTTTTCTTCTTATGATATTAATTTATTGCGTGTGTTTCTGGAATGTGCTCCCCGACCATGTGTTACTCCTGTGTTATGTACTGCCGTGATTTACTGTTTGTGTTTTATACCTCCCTGTGTACTGTTGGCCATATTGTATAAAGAGGCTTTAGTCCAATTGAATGGTGTTTAGCATTGAAATGTCATTTGCCTGTTTTGAATTTGGGGCAAGATTTTAATTTCTTTAAAAAATAGTCACTTCAAGACCTTGATGACTTTTTAAAGACTTGCAGTAAGGATGGATGGTGGCTTTTGTGTATCGCGTGACCAGTGCCCCTTTTCTTCTCCTAGCCTAATGCATCTGTTGATACCAACATTATACCACATGAAATACCCTTCCGAACCTACAAAATCTGCCTCCCCGTTCATCCTTTTTGAGAAGCCAAAGACAGTTCATTTGCTGTTAGATTTCATGTTGGACGTTCTGCTAATGCCTTATGGGTAAGTCTTCCTTGAACACTTGTTGGATGGTTTTAGCAGGCTCATGATTTTACCAAACTGTTTTCACAATACATTCTTTATACTTTTAATGTATGCTTTTTGTAGTGGTTTGTTGTTGTCATGGTAACGATGCTACATCTCCCCATCAGGTTTGTTCTCAATGAGCCCATGGGCCGGCCTGCTCCTGCCTCCCCACAAGCTGGTGCCGGGGCCAGTGGCACAACTTCTGGGCAGGGCCTCCCCCAGGCACCCCCAGGCATGAGTGTGTATGCTGCCAAACGGGTGATTGGGGAGGTGCAGTGGAGCCCGGAGCAGCTAGAGCAGGTGGAGGCCCCCTGGCCCTTCGTACTATACTGTGTGTTGGGGACGGAAGCAGAGCGAGGGTTACTGTTAGAAGGCCACTGAGTTCCGTGTTGTTTTGAACTGTTTCACAGTGCAAGCTGGGAGTGGTGAAGTTCATTGAGGCCGGCCAGGTGCCTGAGGTGGAGACAGTGATACACCTGGTAGTCGCGTCCAGTGACACCAGGCACAGCGTCGCCACGGCAGCTGACCTGGAGCTGAAGAGCAAGCAGAGGTATCATGTGGGCAACAGTGAATAAGCACTAAAGTCACTGAAATTAGTCAGCACCTGTGGCTTTCATTTTTTGCTCATTTGAGATGATATCACTTGTTTTATTTATTTCCCTTTTCCTCCAGCATCATTGATTGGAACAATCCACTAATAATTAACAAGATGTATAAAGTTTACTTGGGAGATATTCCTCTCAAAACAAAAGAGGTAAGTGGCCATGGTGTGCAGTGCTGGTCTTCCTTAATAAGAGGGAACAGTGAGGGCGGCGTGAGAAACGTGACGAGCCTCTCGGCTCCTGTCTACCTGTGAACAGGGTGCGGCCATGAAACCAGAGCAGAAGCGCGAGCCAGTCAGCACGCGTGTCAAGCTCAAGATCCTCCCCCACCTCATGCGATCACGGCTGGCGGCTGAGAGCTTTCCCGCCAATATCCAGGTGAATGGCCCTGCCCCGCCCCGCCCCACCCCCAGGACCTTTTCTTCAGAGGGATATCGCTGAAGCTTTACCTGTCCGTGTTGTTCCCAGGTGGTGTACGACGGTCTGTTTGGCGCAAACACCAATAACAAGCTGCGCTCACTGGCCCTGCAGTTTGTACACCACATATGTACAGTGTGAGTAGCGAGACCTCCGTTGTCCTCTGTGTCCCGGACGCATCTACAGCATAAACACGTTATTTTTGCATGACCTCATTCCAGTGTCAATATTCACAGCTATTGATTTAAAATCATGAGAAATTCCTGACCGGGGTTGTCGGGGTTCAGACACGTTTATTTGACAAGCTGATGAGATGTTTTTGTTTTTATTATTCTTGCAGGTGCCCGGACACTAATAAGCCTCTTGGTCTCATGCTACTTAATGGCCTCACAAAGCTAATTAATGAATACAAGGAGGTAACGAGCATTACAACAGTCGTAACGTTGGTAACGTGCACAGGTAGCAATGTTGCCTTTGTGTCTGTGTGAGCAGTCTGTGAATAAGCAGCGCATGTCGCTGACAAATGCTTTAATTTACATGGAAAATGGTCTGTATCGTGATTTTGTTTTGCCCTGAGCTTTATGTGGATATAATCAGGAAATGAGGCCTTTACAGTTGGATTCGGTGACTTCCTTTCTCATAGGATCCAAAGCTGTTGTGTGTTGCTTACTCTGCTGTGGGGAAACTGTCAAGGTATGGCCACACTCATACAGTTTTGAATTTAATATATAATGTCACGTTTGATTGTATTGTACATCGTTCTTGTAATTTCTTTTCTGATTGGAATGGGGCTGACATTATAAAATGCTTGCAGTGGTGTTTGACTCTCGCCCTCTCTCCATCTCTAGCCGAATGCCTCAGCTCTTCACCAAAGACTTGGCCATTGTTCAGCAGTTTTTTGAAGCTATGTGCAAGGTACGTTCAGCCGTACATTGCACATGACCGGAATATATACGCACATAACTTGATTTCAGCATTCGCATACATCTCGTGGATGTCCCGTGTACCTCGTGTCTCTGCTACTTTAGTTTTAGTTCAATGGACTGAATTTTTTTTTTCTTTTGAGTTGGACAGGGTGCTGTCATTGGTTCAGTCCCATTCAGTTGGAGTAAACAGTTCCATTGGGCTGGGCTTTCTAACCTCAGCACGCAAAAAGCGATATTGACCCATGTCGGCTGCTGCTCTTAGTTGCTCGCACCTGGATGCGATTGTAAAAGTCAGTGCTGAGATTTTCCCTTTTGTAGGAAGAGTCGGACGTCAGGCTGGCCATTCAGGAGGCCCTGTCCATGATGGTGGGGGCCTACGTTAACCTGCAGGGGGCGCTGCTTAACATCATGGAGGCTCTGGTCGCAGCTTACATTGGGAAGGTGCGCCCGCCAGCCTGTACAGGCCTCAGATATTTTCGTCTAAATGGGAGGATTGGTTTGCGTTTGATGCAATGTGCTGTGAGCCCCACTGGCAGAAGTGTGGAGTCCTTATACAACCTTTTTTCGCAACAGCCGGAGGTGCAGGTGCGTCAGGTGGCCATGAAGTTTGCTAGTACTGTGTTTGCGTCTGACCACGTGCCATCCAGATACCTTCTGCTGCTGGCTGCTGGAGACCCGTAAGTTCTCCACTGTCTTCTGTGTGCAGGTGAATTGGAAGCTGTAAATCTCTGGCCCTTGTGTGTGTGGGTGCCCTATGTGGGGTTGGCACCCTACCAAGGGTTCTCTCTGTATTGTACCCTGCCATATGCTGGGTTAAGTATGTGCTTTCCTTGACTGGGGTTGGACTAATGGTTGGACTTGTGATGAATGAATGATGCTACAACAGTGTTTTCTTTGAGTGTTTTTTTTTTTTTTTTTTCCTACAAGCTAGTTTGAACTGTGTCTGTGCAATATGCCTTACTAAAACGTGTGTTTATATGACTCTTGGAATAGGCGTGAGGAAGTTCATGGGGAGGCCCAGCGGGTTCTACGGACCCTGCCCACCCCAGGTACTGAAAAGGAAGGGTCCAGAGCCATGCCCCCCTTCCCTGAGATGGTCAGTTACATCCAGGAAAAGGTACTGTTCAGCTCATTGAGGTGTTTGGGCTGAGGGAGTGGCATCAATGGGTTTTTAAAACACTGCTAACTTGTTGTCTCTCTGCAAATAGGCTGCTCAGAGAATCAAGACACCAGCCAAGTACATTGTTGGCACTTACACGCTTCCCTTTAATCCGTCTGCATTTGGAGAGGTACCTGTCTTGTGCATTTGCACCGCCCCTCCAACACAGTCACATCGATTGATAGAATTCTTTTAAAAAATTCTTTGAAGATCTTGAACTACTAGCATCTCCTCAGTCACTGCAGCTGCAGCAAAGGACAGAGATGGTAGCCCTGAAAAAACGCTGGATTAACACAAAAAACACACAAACATCGGTTGCAAATCGGTTGCACATAAATATTAAAGTCAGACATGAACCCACAACACCGGAGGTGCGTAGTAAGAGGGCTACCCTCTTAGTCACCCTGTTGTGTGTAACTATGTAAATGTAGGGCTTTAAAAGGTCATTTAGTACGGAATACATGAAAACCGGTAATGTTTATGCAGATATTCATCTGGAAGTGAAAGGGTATCTAATCGGGGTTTAGTGACCCTCTTGTGACATTGCACCCTGCTAATTATTAGAGTTTATATATCATCCACTTCTGCTACCCTGCCTAACCCAGGGTTTCAGTCAAGCAGGTTTAGTTCAGCAAGTTACCATAGTAACTGAGTTGGTGTTTATTCTTACTTTGCTTTCTGGATCAGAAAATCTTGAGTTTGGAGTTATCTAGTGAGTGTAACATACTAATCCTACTTTCTAGAATATCCCCCAGTTTTTTCTGTGTGAGTATGCATAATGAAAGTATTACATTCATTTTAAGTGTTATTTTTTTTTTTCCACAGTATGAGGGTATATCCCTGGAAGATGGTTATGGTTATAAAGCTGTGTAATTGAGCAACCCGATTACAGCGTAGGGGTTCAAAACCTGTTTTCATTCATTGACAGATTATCCTTTACCTGCGGATGTGCCTTGCCTACAGTGCAGGGGCCACGCCCACCTCTCAGAGCCTGGCAGACATGCAGGACAGCGCCCCTGCCATTGGGCGGTATGTGCAGGGCCTCCTGGGGGCTGAACCTCTCCCCTCTTCCCCAGCCCCCAAGGGGGGCGACTCCAACCCTGTGTACGTGTACATGGACCTTCTGCACCAGCTGTTGTCTGCCATCGGGGGTGAGTTGAGGGGTGGGGGGTACAGGGGTATGATGTTGATTGTCTTGGTGAAACTGAGAGACTGGCAATGTCCATGCGGCATACAGATTCTTCTGCCCTGTCATCACATGTTATATTTCGCCCCACTTACCTGTGGTTTACATGCCAAAGAATAATGGCACAGTGTCAGTTTTCCCGTTGGCCTGTAACAGGCGTACGTGCTCCACAGGAACCCCAGTGATGTACTGTCTGCTGGAGGTCGTCTCCGTTTGCCCCCAGAAGTTGGCTCCTAAGTTCGTTGACAGAATTGACTGGATCAAGGTAAATCCTCAGGTTTTATTGTCTTTGCTCTCATCAAGTCCAAAAGCCACGTGTTGTTTGTAGGTGTTAACAGCTGGTGTGTGTGATTCCGTTTTGAATGTATGGTAACTTTTATTTGTGCCGTGCTGACCACGCAGGGTCTGATGAACACCAACAAAGAGGAGATGCGTGAGCTTGCAGCCCAGCTCTACGCAGTGGTCTTGTCCACCATGTCCGGCAGCGAGCTCAGACTGGCCGTCCAGAACCTGGTGAAGATCACTAAAGACGCCCATGTATGTGCTTGTCATCTCTAGCTCTAGTTTGAAGCCTCTTCTGACCATCGGCTTGGCTTGTCTGCAGGTTCTCACTCTCCTTTTGTGTTCATGACAGAACCCAGAAACACAACACGGAGGCATTTTGGCTTTGGGTTACATGGTTGGGCGGTACCTAACCAAGAGGAAGTCCTTGATGGGTGGAGATTTGAGAAATCGGCAGCAGCATATGAGCGCCACCCCCCAGGAGGAGGACGAGCTGATCTCTTCAGCCACCAAGACCATCGGTAAGATATGTCTCATGACGGAGCAAACGAGTTGAACATGACAAGTCGCGTTGTGTTCTTCCCCTCCCCCGTTATTCCTGTCCTGTATTTCTTATTTTTAGATTAGTAGATAGAAAGCGCAGATGCCACTGCACCAGGCATGAAAACAAAAGTTATGAAGCTGGCCAAACCAGAAAATTTCAAACCCTACCCACACATAAACTACATACAGTAAATGTTTCTTGGCTGTGGTCTCTGCTTCAGGATCATTCCTGGAGAGTAACTCTCCTATACTGACGGTGGCCGCTTGCACAGCCCTGGGGGAGGTGGGCCGCAGCGGTGCCCTGTTGCTTCCCAGTGAGGGGGAGGGCTTGACCAAGCTGAGTGTGGTGGACAACCTGCTATCCAGAATTCCCTCTGGCAAGGAAAGCACTAAGGTATCCCCCCCCCCAACCCCTGACATTTGCATAACTCTTGATGACCTTTGGAGGTTTGCTTTGTAATGTCCGTTACTCTGTCTGGGACTTTTCTGGCCTTGTTGGAGCTGACCTGTGGTGCTTCTTGTTCATGGGCAGATGAAGGAAAGAGCCATCCAGACCCTTGGCTACTTCCCTGTGGGAGATAAAGACTTTCCTCATCAGAAGAAACTACTACAGGGACTCATGGACTCGGTGGAGGTCAGATGCCGATGAGTTACTAAGTTTAAGAGCGATGGTTAGTTTTAGTAGGGAAAAAGGTAGTTTATACTCCCTGGAGTATTTTTATCTTCTAGATCTCAGAGTTTATCAGAGGAAAAACTGAAGTTTTTCAGAGTTGTTCACACTAAAAAACACTGTAGAAAACTTTTGTAATATTTGCAGTCCTTGCAGGTTACACATCTGGATCGTTCAGCAAATACATGCACATCATAGTTATACGGTACAGGTCATCGTCGACTTATGACCTATGCAATTTATGACCGATCAACTTTATGACCACAATTGTGACCTGTATGTCTGGTGAGCGTTGCCCACCTGGGTGACGAGCATACGACAGTTTCGCCCAGCTCCCGTCAGCAAGAGCAGTTTGGTGCGTAAAGCTCACTGTAAGCTCAGACTCGGTACAGTGCGCCTCTTCTGTGTTCATTTTCTGTGTTCACAACTAAGGGATTGTCAGAAGGTTTATGTCTACTGAATAAAGTTCTTACACGTTTTGAAGGAATGGACCCAAACATTAAATGATTTGCAAGGATTGAACGGACAGCACATGATGTGTTTCGTTCGTATCGTGAAATATACAAGGAGAAGAAGAAACAGTTTATACAAAGCTCACCATGTTTATGAAAAAATAGTCTACCCTGAACACTGCCCCAGCTGCAATTATTAAACCATCTGTACTGTAGTATGCAGTGTTTTTGCAATTATTTTGCATTATTAAACTAAATGTACTTTAGTATACAGTGTTTGACTATAACCCGACGAACATAGCCCCAGCTGACGACATCAGTGATTATCTTGGATGCTTGCTTATATAAGGGGGGGAAAAAAATCTGAAGTTATATCCAGGGTGTGTTGGGATGTTCCTTTTAAAGAGGCAGCATATTATTTTAACATATTTTAAAAGCTTGTTATAGCACTACAGCGTCACTCGGCGCAAATTTTTGTTTAGACGTTAAAAACCTGTGTTTATGACAGAACTGAACTGTGAGACACATTTTCAAAGATTACCTGGTGTGTGTGTGTGTGTGTGTGTGTGTGTGCGCGCATCAAGGCAAAGCAGGTGGAGCTGCAGTTCACAGTGGGCGAGGCCATCACCAGTGCCGCCGTGGGCACCGGCTCTCGGGCAGCACGTGACGTGTGGACCTGCAGCGAGGATGAGTACGCCCCTCCAGAGAGTGAGTGTCGCTAATGCCTCAACAAAACACTGCCACGGTTCTTCTTGATGTCTGTTACAGTTGGGTTACTGGGACGGTGCATGCTAAGAGCCCTTTTTGTTACTATGCATCCTTGGATTGACACATTTTTGCTTTTATAACAGAATCATCAGACGTTTTTGCGTTACATAATACATACGTATATAATGTGTTTTACTTTCAAAATGGCCTAACGGGTACTGAGGTGTGGTATGTAACTGGCATGATTTTGGTGTCACAGACCACTGGATGTAAAGGATTGGATGAGGGTCCTTAAGAGTGAACGTTCGTGGAAAGCTCCAGACATCCTAGGGCTTTTGGTTACCGTGCAGAGTGTAGTTGACCAGGCATTACTAGATCCTGGCTGGTGAAGGTTGGTGACATGTATATCGCTGTTGAATGATGACAGCTAAAAGTGTTTTGTGGTTCCCAGATGTGAAGAGCAATGATGTGGTGCCCTGGGTGCTGAGCACTATCCTGGCCAAGTACGTGGTCAGCCAGAACCCCCACGTACGGCAGGCTGCCTGCATCTGGCTCCTCTCACTGGTGAAGAAGCTCAGCCAGCACAAGGAGATCAGGGTGAGGGAATGGTCTGGGTGGGCAAGCCTGGCTCCACTGTGTAGAATATATGCTCTGCAGTTTGGCGTGACTGATATCTTGTTCCAAGGAGAAGAGAAGCTTGAATCGAATCTTGTCATGTCAGACTAACTATGTTCTCTTTTGTCTCAGTCACATTTAAAGGAGATCCAGTCAGCCTTCATCTCCGTCCTGTCAGATCCAGACGGTAAGTTGACATCACAGTACCTTTTACTTCCTTGAGCAGCGTACATGCTTCTGTTAAGCAACAGTGATCTTTTTTCTCTGTCATGTTTATGCCAGAGCTGAGCCAGGATGTGGCATCCAAGGGCCTTGGTCTGGTTTATGAGCTGGGCACTGAGCAGGACCAGCAAGAGCTGGTGTCCACCTTGGTGGAGACACTCATGACAGGAAAGAGGTGAGGCCTGGCTATGCTTGCTCCTCCTAGCACAGTACACTGACTCTAGTGTATCTTGCTCATCAAAGCCATGCATACGTTTTATTTATTTTTATTTTAGTGTAGCATTGAAATAAGTGATACCAATACAAGTTGTTAATCAGTCCACATAACCTAGGAGATATGTTTGTGACAACCTGCACTCATAGGCCATCCAAAAATACAACAGTAAGTTGGTCCAGCCGCATTTCCTTACCTTTGGATGACACGTGCTTTTGTTTCACGGCCAGGGCCAAACATGCAGTTTCAGAGGACACAGAGGTCTTCCAGGATGGGTCACTGGGAAAAGCCCCAGATGGGTAAGCAAGAGAACCAAACAATTTGCATACATTGTACGTCTCAATGAACATAATCGGGTCTGTGATTTTAGCACAACCTCAGTAAACGTTCTAACTGTCGTTAACTGTTATTAGCCAATGAAAAGCGTTCTTTATCCCTCACAGCCAAGGCCTCTCTACCTATAAGGAGCTCTGTGCTCTGGCTAGTGACCTGAACCAGCCGGACCTTGTCTACAAGTTTATGAATCTTGCCAACCATCATGCCATGTGGAATTCCAGAAAGGTAATTTCTGTTTTCCAAACCTGGACCAGCTGCCCTAATGTTTCAGTTTGACAGCACTGTCATAATGTTCATATTTCCTGTCTCTTACTAGGGTGCTGCGTTTGGGTTCAACATAATAGCAAAGAAAGCTGGAGAACAACTTGCGCCATTCTTACCCCAACTGGTGCCACGCCTCTACAGATACCAGTTTGACCCTAACCTTTCCATTCGGCAAGCTATGACTAGCATCTGGGATGCCCTTGTCACTGACAAAACGGTTGTAAGTATTTTTTTGGCAGAACCTCAGGTTCTTCCAGGCCTACAGATTAAAATGTTCGTAACAATTGTAGTATGTGGTTATCGTCAACACAGTCGTCAACACCAGACTACAATAAATATACCCAATGCTGACCTGCAGAGCAGATGCAGACTCTAAACACTTTAACAGTTCAGATTTGTGTGTCTTTATGTAGGTTGACAGGTATCTAAAAGACATTCTACAGGATGTTATCTCCAACCTCACTAACAATATGTGGAGAGTTCGAGAATCAAGGTATTGTGGTCTATTTATTTATTTTTTAATACTTTCTTATAGCTATGATTTTAATTACCACAATAAAATGGTGGCAACATTAAAAAATCAAACTGGTTGACTAGTTAATATGGAATCAGCATTGACTGCATAGGTTTTCTGTCTCATCTTGTAGCTGTTTAGCACTTAACGATTTAATACGGGGTAGACAAGGGGACGACATCATCGACAAACTTACAGAGATGTGGGAGACCTTGTTCAGAGTGCGGGATGATATCAAGGTGCGCTATGTTGTTTTTCTAAAATCCAGAAGTTAAAAACAGTTAATACTGCTAGCTACTTTGTGTGAAATTTTACTTTTGAAAGATTTCTTGCAGTAAGTCAAAGCGTTGAATGCATTACAGTGTTACTGTAATTTCAGTCTTGATGTTTCCCAAAGTCTTGACATGCATTGTTTTTTGTTCTGCAGGAATCTGTGCGCAAAGCGGCGGATTTAACCCTGAAGACGCTGAGCAAGGCACGGTTACTGTTCTCACTCCTGCCAAATTTCTTTTTGAATATCGCAAGTAAAATGAAGGTTTGGTGCTGAGATGCTCAGGTCGTTCCGCAGTCAAGCATCATGACTGGGGGGAAGGGGGTTAGACAAACGTTATATGGAGACATCCTTGCCCTCTGCTGGCCAGCAGTGGTAACTGCGACTCTGTTGTTTGGCCACGCAGGTGTGCGTACGCATGTGCGAGGCACCTGGCGCGGTGGCCCAGCGCACCGTGGGCGTGCTGCTGCCCATCTTGCTGGATAGCGGCCTGGTCAGCAACGTGCCAGAGGTTCGCACTCTAAGGTAAGGGTTTCAGCCCCTTCCTAAACAGGGAGGTCGCAAACATGTGTTTAAGAGCGGTGAGGCACCTAACGTGCCCCTCGACTGCCTTTCAGCATTCAGACACTAGTGAAGATCAGCAAAAGTGCAGGCGGGCGCCTGAAGCCACATGCAGCCCGCCTCATCCCGGCCTTGCTCGAATCCCTCACTGTGTTGGAGCCACAGGTGCTCAATTACCTGAGCCTGAGAGCCTCTGACCAGGAGAAGGTGAGAGGCTCCCACACCTGGCCTGACAGCCGCTCTTCTCTAACTTTTGAAAAGCTGAGCAGCTGGAGTCTCCTTTCACCATGTCTATGCTTTCTGTGTTGAATCGTGATTAGAAAGCAGAGGGGCATTGAGCGTTACCTTTCACCTAATTTCTGTAATTAGATGGCAATGGATACGGCCAGACTGAGCGCTGCCAAGTCCTCCCCAATGATGGAGACGATTAACATGGTGAGATGCCCCATGATGAGGGTCACTTTTGTGCCTGTACCATAATTTTGGCCTATGCAGACTCATTACCTGTTATCTGGTTGGTGTCGCACTACCACTCTCTAACTTCGAGGCTTTTCTGGGTCACGTGTCGTTTCAGTGCCTGCAACACCTGGACGTCTCTGTCCTCGGAGAGCTGATCCCCAAACTGTGTGACCTGCTCAAGAGTGCTGTGGGCCTTGGTACAAAGGTACAACATCTCAGCCTGTGGTCAGATTACACCGTGATGTGACAGTGCATTGTGGTAATGTTCCACACCTGAGTCGGGTAAACGAGATCTCCATAATTGGTTCCCGGCTCCTGTTAGGAGATGATTTTGGTATGGTTTAGTAGGATGGTTCTGAACTGTGGTGAAAACAAGTGGTTGGTGAGTCATGTCGTGGTGCTTTGCAGTTGCACGCATTGCTAACCGTGTGATCTGCCCTTGCTTCTCCAGGGAGGTTGTGCCAGCGTTATAGTTTCGCTGACGGTTCAGTGCCCCCAGGACATGACACCCTTTTCGGGTAATACGTCACCTTTGCGCTCTGACTCTCCCAGACACCGGGAGTGAGAGCAGTTGGGCATGTGATTAGGTGTTAATGTGTTAATGCAGTGTGCTCTGCAACAGGTAAACTGATGAGTGCCCTGCTGAACGGCATTCTGGACCGCAGCAGTGTCATACAGAAGTCCTTTGCTTTTGCCCTCGGTCACCTTGTTCGGGTCGGTTCTGTTCAAAAAGATTTTAAACTTTACATAAAATTTCTCGTTCTTTTTACTCTGTTCAACTAAATAAATATAATATGTTCTCTCTTCCCAGACGGCAAAGGACAGCAGTGTTGAGAAATTGTTCCAGAAGCTCAACACCTGGTACCTGGAAAAAGAAGGTAGGGTGTTGTTCCCCTGTTTGGTTATTTGCAGAGATTGTTAGCATTGCGCTAAACCGTGAGCATCGTTCACTGCCCTGTTCACCCCTCCCACAGAGGCCACATACAAATCGTCCTGTGCCCTGACGGTGCACGCCATCAGCCACTACAGCCCAGACGTGCTGAAGAACCACGCCCAGCTGGCACTGCCGCTGGCTTTCCTGGGCATGCATGAGGTGGAAGATGAGGAGAAGCCGGAGAGTTCAGGGAGCAGCCTCTGGACCGAGGTCTGGCAGGACAACGTACCCGGTATGGGACGGACAGGCTCTTGTTACCTGCAGGGAGACAACAACGAAAATTAGCGATATGAATAAAGACTCACGAGTTGGGAGTTTTCTGTAATACCTTTATATTAATCTGTAGAGGGAGTCCATAGCCATATGGTATAGACGTTTTACATTTAGTCTGGTGAATTTTCAATGTTTCAAGCAAATATTGATTTTGGTTTACATTACCACATAAATGTAGGATAATAATGGTTTAATGTTTTTTTTGGTGTGCCCATTAAAGGGGTAATTCTTTTTACCAAGAATTTTTTTACCATTTAAATCTTGACGTGACTGGCATTAGAGAATGGGTATGTGTATAAGACATCTTTAGATTCTGTTATGTAGTATGTAGATTTGATACTTGCCTTTAAAAGGTCATGTACATGTTATTTATTTAAACTTATTACGGTGCATATTACAGCTATTTGTTTTATCTCCAGGAAGCTTTGGAGGCATTAGGTTGTACATGGTGGAGCTGATAGCCATTACCCAGAAGGCCTTGCAGTCCCAGTCGTGGAAGATGAAAGCCCAGGGTGCCGCAGCCATGGCGTCAATAGCCAAGGAGCAGACTGGCTCCCTGGTGGCTCCGCATCTGGGCATGGTTCTGAGCGCTCTACTGCAGGGGCTTGCGGGCAGGACGTGGGTGGGCAAGGTGCGTGGGAGTGCAGTGGGCATCAGCCTCTTGGCAAATCACAGCCCTGATTCGATCACGCCAAGAAGCGTGTCTTTCGTGCCTCTCAGGTAGCGGAGAAACTCATTCACAAGACACAGGCAGACTCCTCCTTGAGTGCTGAGTTTGTGGCATGTGTCGTAACTGAGCACAGCCCGACTGACTGATGGTTATTAGCTGTCGTAATAAACGGAATGTCATTAACAGATGCTGTAATTGTTGGTTTGTGTTTTGAACCCACTTTGGACACGCATACTGACATGGTGAAGCAGTTTACGGAAGATAAGGAAATCATTTACTAGAGCCAGTGCTGTAATGAGAAATATAGCTATAAGTAATTTTGTAAATCTATATACATAATTTAGTAATGGTGTGTGTTTTTGTGCAGGAAGAGCTGCTGAAGGCCATTGGGTCGGTGGTGTCTAAGTGCAGGTATGGCCTCTTGTGGGGGGTTGTTTTTTTTTCAGTTTACCGGGGTAACGACGCACACTTGCTCTACGGAGTTATCCCCCCTGTGGGGCGCGTTCCGCGTGACTGAAGGTGGTCATTGTGCTCGTGTAGCGAGGACCTTCGGAAACCGGCGCCAGGCCAGCCCACCGTCTCGGAGGTTGTCGAGCTGGTAATGAAGGAGTGCCGCAAGGAGGTCCTGGGCTATAAAATGGCTGCCCTCCGATGCGCGGGGGACGTGCTGGAGTCGACCCAGGAAGAGCGCTTCCCGGAACTGGCCCACATCCTCTTTCCACTGATTAAAAAGGTGACAGCGGGGACACCTTCTGCCTCAGCCTACATGGCTTAATAAAAAAAAAAAAAAGTTTGAACACTGCTGAGCAAGCTAACCCCCGTTTTGGGTGCAGAACTCCCCCAGCGGTCCGGTCTCACAGAAGAATGCTGAGGATGAAGATGATCGTGATCAGAAGGAGAAGGAGCTGCAGACAGAGGTGCTGCTTTGTGCCTTTGAGACTCTGGGCAAAGCCTGGCCCAGAGTTGCAGAAACACAAGGTAAGAAGGTTGCACTTTCCCCAGCATGGGGGCAGGGCTGTTATAAATGTACAGTAGGCTAGGCTTTCGGAACTATAGTAACAGAATTAATTAATGACGCACGCATGTTGTCTGTACGTTGTCTGTATTTTCCATAATGCACCGGATGTGCCCCGGTTCTGTCTTGGTACCCACAGGGTTGTTCCAGCTGGAGCTGTGTCACCTCATGTGTGACAGGGTGAAACTGAGCACGTGGAGGGTGCAGCTGGCCGTCCTGCACTCCATGAAGGCCTACTTCCAAAGGTGAGAACCTCAGCAACTTCAGCTGCACACCAGTCATACCAGTAAATTTTTACCTTTTACTTATAGGTGGGACCAGTTAGACCACTCACTATTCATTAGACATGTTGTACAAACAACATTTTTTCTTAAAGGTGTTAAGCTTAAAGCATGTGTGTATGAAAACATAAGAACTTAGAAAATAAGCACGTGTATATGTTGTTTCACATTAAAGGTTTATTTTTGTGGAGTCTCTAATGTCCAGATGTTTTTCAGGCTGTTACTTTTAGAAAAGGAGCACCAAGACGTCACACCGCTGTCTGAAATCTTAACAGAAACTTGCACTGCTATCGTGTTTCCATTAGGTATGAGGTGTGTGTGTGTGTGTGTGTGTGTGTGTGTGTGTGTGTGTGTGTGTGTGTGTGTGTGTGTGTGTGTGTGTGT
>JABJVR010001241.1:0-19561 GCA_025773905.1 Chitala chitala
GTGTGTGTGTGTGTGTGTGTGTGTGTGTGTGTGTGTGTGTGTGTGTGTGTGTGTGTGTGTGTGTGTGTGTTGGTTTACCTCGCACCACCAATGGCGTAGGCTCGAATCCCAGCCGCTGATAACGCACAACATGGTGTATGTCCAGTGGCAAGCCCAGGAAAAATGGGGGGGTTCCCTCAGAAAGGGTATCTGGTGTTCAAACACCATCGCTGACTGGCAGTTATTATTGTCATATTTTATCAAAACAATGTCTTCGACTGTTGAGTCTTATGATGCATTGTCATCCTGGTTATGAGGAAAATAGTAAGTTTTCGCGTCGATTAACAGCGACTTTTTTTTCCCTAACTGAAGGACAATGAAGTAGCTTCCGAGAAAATAAACAAGCAGAGAAGGAAAGCGGACTTGTAAAAGCATTTTTCACATAACGCGCGAACGGTATTTGTCTAAAATAAATTTATAGCCTATAAATTATTTTTAATACATCATTTGATATTCTAGGCAAGTTAGAGTACATGAGGAAAAAGCACCATTGGGAACCTCGTGTGAAAGAATCTTACAATGCATTTGCTGGTAAACACATCAAAATATTTTGTGCTTTCTCAGGGAACACAACACTATTTTAGCACCAATGCAAAACCACCATCAGCTTTAATTACATATCTCAAATTTTACTGGCATGAGAGCTGCCTTGAAGGCACAGCGAGGTACACTTATGTAAATGCAGAAAATGGCAAATTACTGTGAATAAAACAGTGCAAACAGAGGCTAGATTAAACCTTTCAGAAACTCAAAGCAAGCGCAGAACGAATAATTAAGCATCAAAAGGTTATTGAAAACGGTGGTGCATGAATATGGAGGGGATTGATGAGAGAGACAGGGGAGAGTCGCCCACCACCCACGTTTAGCACATTGTTTTTCTTGTTATAATTTTCCTCCCCTAGATTTTGTCTGGTATGCAGCTACTGCACTGGCAGCTTTTTAATTTTATATATACCCAAATGCCTGCCAGCATATTGCAGTATGCCAATGTTTTGGTGTTGCAGAAAGAAATGCACAGTCCTATACAAATGTTACAAGAAAAGCTCTGTTTAAACACAAATTAATAGAATGTATCAATGGGCTCAATTTCTCTAACATTTATTTACAATGCTGTGGAGAATAGTTGCTTATGAAGTGTAGGATAACATAAGTGGCTACCACAAATTAATACAATATTTTTTCAACCATTACAGACAACTCTCTGATTTATCCATAAATTAGAATTTTACCGTCTTAGATTTGACATTTTAAGTATTATAATATTATTATTATTACATCCACATAACAAACACTGAACCAGATTAGGTCCGCCTGTCAGCTATGTCATGAAAAGCTAAGTAGTTGATCAGATTTCTGCTGAATAGATATTTATAGTTTGAATTTGTTTGTTGGGTCTTAGCTTTGCTGTTTTATATTGAGGCCAAGTAAACTTTAGTCTGCTAAGTTTTTTAATGGTTCAGCCTGTGCTAATTCCTTCCTTGTGCTCTCATCTATGTCTATGCATTAGCACAACTGCAGCAATTAGAAAATCACAGTTCATTTAATAGAAAACAGACTTGTCCTGCTGGTCTGCTTCAAAGGCATTCACCATGTTAGTGCTCTGGTTACAATAAAAAATATAGAGGGTGAGGACACATATACAGAGGCTCGAACAAGCTGTAGTTTTAAAATACACATCAGGATGAAATCTAGCAGACTTAAACTAAACAGATGTACTTGTAACACAAAGGCAGGTGAAATGACAGCATGTTGATTCTCTCTGTCAGCAGACGTGTGATTTTAAAACCAATAAATATGTCTGTGAGAAAGGTGAGATGAGATATAGTGAATCATAGATTTCCTCTACAGTTGAACAGTAAGTCCAAATAGAACAAAAGCAAATTCAATATGGGCCATTTAAGGAAGACCTATACAATGGAAATGCAAAACCACTTGAATGGAGAGCTACATTCTTAAATGTTAATTCTTCTTTTGTAAAAATGTATAAAGTAAAATATAACTGACAGAGGAACACAGATGATGCTAATTAATGAAGACCAATCCCTGAGTTTCTTGTCAGATTGAAAGTGTGACTACCCCTCCCCCCAGTTTTCCTGTATCTTTTCTGCTATTGCTGTGTAAATTATTAAATATCAACTACCTCATTATCTAACTGTCTTCATGTCTTATGTTAACACCACTGATAAGGTTCTTATTGACCTTCAAAAATAGAAAACTCAAAAAATTTATACGTCACGTGTTTATTTTATGAATGGTGCTCTACAGACACAAACCCACGTCTGTATCACCAAGAACTAATTACTATGACGCACATACCTACACATACTGCATTTACTCAAACAAGGCCAGTATAAGCTTGAACTGTTGTTCTCACAAGAAGACAGCTGTGGTTGTGCACAGAGAACGTTCACTTGTGCTGATTATGCAAAACTTTTATTGTATACAACCATGTGAATTACATAACTGTAAAAGATACATTTAACCTTTAAATACTCATTATACAATTTTGTATAGTGATAGAATTTACTAATAGAAATGATGGGAGCATTCTGAGATTCTGCTTGAAATTAATCAGTTGTGAAGGTAATGCTATTTTATCTCCCTTATATACTTGTCCTAGATGCCAAGCTTGCCTTCTAAATAGCTACATGTGCCACACCAAATTAGAATCAAAATCTTCACATGAAGCAATGTCTAGTGCACCCTCAGAAACCCACAGCATTGAGAAAACCCCTTAGCGTGCTTTACTTTATAGTAATAACAGCCTATTTAATGAGGTGAGTGGTGATATAAATTTTAAGACACAGAATTAATGTAATTTATGAAGTGATTGAAGGTAAATTATGATAAAACAATGAAATATGCCAAAATAATTAGGAAATATTCAATACAGACAGTGAAAGGAGGATTTTAACGGGCAACAAGAACAGTTTTGCACAAAAAGGTTCACAGTAAAATACAAATTACAATAATGCATTTAAACAAATACAAAACATCAAATCTGATGCAAAATTATTATTGAAATTGCATCAGTTTATTTTACAATATTGCACTGAACACTAATCTCAGTTAGTGCTTTAATTCCAACATAAAATGTGGCTCAAGTAAAACATTTAAAACAATGCTGCTTATCGATTGCATACAATAGAAGGTATTAACAAATAACTATTCAGAAAATGCTAATGGTAACATTGCCAAAGAGGAAACTAATGACAAAATGTAACCAACAGATGTGTATGAACAGCACTTGGTATTAATCAGTAACTGCTCTATTTTAGCTAATACTAAAACTTTAAACACAGACATTAAGCTTTAAAACACTCCACATTCTCCCCACTAACTGATGTCATGACATCTATCACCTTTGTTTTTAAGGAGTCTAAATAACAGCTAAGTTAATGATCAACTTTAAGAGATAAATGATTATGAACAGAAACAAATGAACAACAGAAGAACTGGACTATTCCATAAATGTACTTGAGGGGTTGATACCAATACCCTCACTTAATGGGTCGATGAAGTTGCTTGATTCTGGCTTTCTTGGAAAGGCCGACCCTTATAGGACGACTACATGTCTTTAAAGGCTCCAGTCTCCTAGTTTGCTCTAGCAGGTCCAAAGACAAAGGTGCACAAAACTGAACGCCGTTTTCATACACACTGAACACTGGACTCACATGACACAGTAAATGAGCAATTCATGCACACATGCGCACACAGACACATACAAATCCGACAAGTGTACCTGCCTGTGACTTAATGTATTTGTGAAACTGAAGCTCTTCAGTTTCATGTAACCTTCATATTAATTTGCACCACATGTGTACACCGCAGTGGATCCACACACAGGGACAAAATGCAAACTGTACACAAACAGAGCTGAAGGGTTGGTTATAAGCCTATAACCCTAAGAATTAGACAAAGGCCCCTACACTGCATGTAAACCAAACTAGTAAAACACCACTTACTTTCCTTATGTACATTAGGGAAAGGACGAAACGTAAATGCAGGATTCCATGTTTTACGTCCGTCCACGATCTCCTCACACAGTTCTAAAATGAATACAAGTTGACATTCCCGTGAGCACACTTGTAAACAAGCACCATTTAAAAAGTCCTGTAAAATCATTTAATTATTTGGTACTGTTGATTTCTGTTTTAACTTCACAAACAGAACATCCAGATGGCAGGAATGTTTGCATACCGTGCATACAACACAAGCTGCATTCACCTTTCTGCTCGAAAGTGGAGTATAGTGAGTGTTCTGCATCAGATATGAGGTGGTCACATTCCAAAGGCACTTCTTGTTCTCTCTCTATGTCATCTTGGCCAGATTCAGGGTTTCCCAGTCTTTTAAAATTTAGCCTTTTATCTGTGTTTTGTTTCTTTGTCTCTACAGGGCTCCTTACCACGTGGTCAGCAGGCTGCTCAGAATCTTCCTTTTTGGGTTGTACATCTGATGTTTTTTTCCAATGCTTGTGTTTTAATGGCTTTTGTGTTTCTAAGCCAAATTTACGCTTAACTTCAAAAGTGGGCAAGACTTTCTGTGCTGACATTAAAATGGAAATTTCACCTTCTGGCTGTTCTCTGGAAGCACAGGCATTAGTAACAGTATTCAGCTGAGTTTCTGCACAGAACGTGTCCTCTGACTCTTCTTGTTTGATGTTCCCCATTGCAGCTGTTTGTGAAAACAGCATATTATTTATTTGGGACTCCAGTATAATACCACAGATGCCATTGTTTAGGGATTTTTCTTCGCTGTGAGCACTCAAGATCTTCAGTCCATCACCAGTCCAATAAGGTACAGATCCATCTATAATAGTAAAATCTTTACATTCACGTTCAGTAACAAAGGAAACATTGGTGTTGTCTACATGTAAGTTTGGCCTAGATGAAATTTGAATGATTTCTTTTGATGGTTCGGCTGTGGAAAAATGGGGCAGTGGAAATGTGGTGACTGTGCTGCTGTGCATTTGGTTGATCAGAGAGCTGCATTCTACCTCAGCCATGGAAGCTTGTTGGATGTCGAGAAACGCAGGAACAGCATCAGAGGGTACAGCTGAATGACTGCCGCTTCCTGTGCACAGCCCTGAATGTTCATCCCCCTGACATGACTTCCACTCAGGAACAGCTGCATTACTGAGCAAAATGAGGACTGAACTGAACTCTCCTCTGGGAGTGACCACCCCAGTGTCTTCATTCTGGCTAATTGTTGGCATACACTCTATAAGCCCGTTGATCCAAGAGGGAGCTCCAGGAGGTCTGCTCTGAGCTGATCGCAGTTGCTTGCTCTTATTCCTGTCAGCCAAACAATCATCCCATGTACCAGTGACTGTTTGAATGCTGCCTGAATATTGGAATTTCTTCAAAAATAAATCTGAACTCAATGTTTGTTTAATCATTGACAATTCTGTCCCATTACATAAAACTGTGTATGACACTTTGTTTTCATTCCTGATATGGGTATTAAATAAAAAATCTGCACCAATCAAACTTCGCGTTTTGGCAAACTTTAAGAACTGCTTCAATGACGTTCTCTGTGCGTATACAATATCTACCTTAATATTAGGTCTATCAATAAAGTTAAAATAATTTGCAATGTACATTGTGGGTTTAGGGTAAAATGTGTATGTTGTATAATTGTAATTGTGTTTTATTACATCTTTAATGTAGTTAGATTTTTCAACAGGCTGCCTGACCTTTTCTGTATCTTTCTTTAGATGCTCTTTTGCAGTCTGAACTTCACTAGACATTATATCAAGTCGACATGTTTTCTCCGAGCTTGAGCTCTTCTCGTTATGATGTTCAGAGGTTGCATTTCCTACTAGTGACAGCAAAAAGTCACAGTTCGTTGGTGCATGACTCTCTACAAAGGGCAAATCATCCAAGCTATATTTGTTGCTCATAGAAATTATGGCTTTATGCAGTGAACTCCAATTCATGTCATTGTCCATTTCTCTGAATTTGGTCCTTGTTTGTCTTTCCTCACTAGATGTTACCATGCTCGTACACAAAACACTATTGCAATAATTCTTTGCTCTTGACAAAGACAAAGCAAAGTCGTTTGAACACCTTTTTTCCACCACTTTTTCAAAACGAGTTTCCAAGAACAGCAGGTCAGATGCTGATGGATTGTGCTTATTTTGAGCCCCTCTGCAAGATTCCTTGCAATTGGGTATCTCAGTTATAGCTTCGTTGTGCATCACTGCTCTGTGTGAATCACTCTCCGATTGTTTTTTTGTCATATGTTTAGGACATTCACATATACATTCAGCAGTTGTATAAAAAGAATTAGCCCATGGCACTTTGTTGAGAAAAAACTTGATGTCCTTGTTCTTTATTTCAGTGGCCTCCCAGTCATTTGTTAACACATCCTTATGAATTTCAAAATGACCATCACAATATTTACATACTTCACCTGAAAACATCTCAGCTTTTGTATCTGTTTTACAGATGCCCCAATATTCTTTTTTATCACCATCTAGCATAGATCCATTTACTACGCACTGCTGCTGAAACGTCTCCTTTTCTGCAATAGGAGAAAGTGTATTGTTGTTCAGAAGACATGGAGAGTTTCTATAGCTGTTAGACAGTGGCATCACTACAGCATCACTTTCATCCTGGGTGCACTGATGCACATTATTCCTAACGTCATCGCTGCCTCTCTGTCTGTCTCTAAATCTATAACTGACTGCATTCAGAAATATGTGCTTAAAAGCACAGCCATCTGCATCAGCTGCTCTTCCCAAACTACGGAGGACGTGCGTCCCTGTGAACAACTCCACTTCATTCACAGTCACAGTGTAACCAGACTCTGATGAATCCTTCTGTGTTTTAATTTCATCCTGGATTAATGCTGTGCCACTCACAACATTACCCTTTCCTTGTGCGTTTTCTTCATCACTTGCACATTGGAACAGATAACACATATCCGCATCATTCAAGAGATCTTGCTCTTTACTCTCAATTTCCTGGCACAGATTTTCTTCTTTGTGTTCACTACTTATAACACACAATTCCATGTCTGACACTTCTCTGCTTAGAGTCAGATTTTCTTTAATAAAGTCTTCCTGCAGCGCAATTCCAAGCTTGAAGCCAGAGTGTATAATGTCCTCTGACACTATATACTTATCTTTTGCTGTTTTACATTTTTGTATAGAACTGTGAGGTGTAAAATAGTCTTTGTCTGAAGCATTAACCTGTGGTGTTGTTACTGAAGTCAATAAAACATTTGACATAGTGCCGCTATTTTCAAAACATGTTCTGAGTGATTCACTGCTTAATTTTAAACGTTTTGGAGATGAGGGCCCACAGTTTTCCATCCCTTTGGAATTACTTAACAAGCTCTCTGTAAAGTAAAACACAAAAACAAAATGTTACATCTTTTTTTCCATTATATTGCAAGTTACAACAAAAAAACCTTCAATCTACATCTCGCTTACTCTTCAAGACCTCGCTTTTTTATTATTGCCTCATTATTGCACACTTATAACTGATTTCCAAGTTTAGTTTTAACAATCTAAGTTTAAGAGAAAATCTACCTGCAATATTTGAATATTAATGAATTGTATGAGTAATTGTATGACTAATCTTTCATATCAATTTTTATTCTAAAACACAGTGTTTGTTGTGGCTTCCTCTGCAGTGGAATTTAATATCTAAAGATTTTAATAGGATCAATCAACAGCCTCTATAAAAATTTACATTTCTTTGTTCACAATACCATCCATTCATCCATACATTCACTTTACCATCTTACCTAATTCAGGGTCGCTGGTGTTCATAATACCATCAGTCAGAAATGAGGAAAGGCAAAACATTGCCTTTAATTTATAACTATGGTTTTTGATAGCATATTCTGCAATTGGTCTGCTGCAGGTGTGTAATGAAATGTTTACCAAGAATCATGCAGCCTTTAACTGTGCCTGTTTTGAACCAGCAAGTCACTTTACATCATGTTATACATGAAGTCACAATCTGAGTATAAAGAACAGCCTACTTCAGAAAGTAAGCTTGTACAACCAAGGCAACCCTAACAGGGCTCAAGCCCACACAGTCACAGCCTGCTCAGAATTACCAGACAAGAGGATTAGCCATTACGCTAAACACCCATCCTTTGCTTGGGGGACTAATCAGACTCATGTCCTGACAACCAGGGATTTCTATCAGAGTGGTACTTTGTTACACATGCTCAAACTTATGTAAGGTGCATAGTACTAAGAAAATGGATGCTTTCCTAAATATTGCAGTAGAAGCAAGTACCGCTAAGGTAGAATCCCCCAGTTGTCAGGTTTGATTATTCCCCCAAGCAAAAAATAAAAGCATTGTCTTTGCTCTAAACCTACTTGATAAGATTCTAAAAGGGCCAAGCAAAAGGTTCAGAACACATTCTCTGAAACCTAATGTGTTTTCATAAATGTTTTATTATATATTTTTGTAATATAATGTTCATGGTATTTTACAAATGTCATGACTGTGTATGAAACAAGCAGGAGCTTTCAGACAGATGCCTACAAACAGGTTTAATGAAAGGAAAAGTAAAAACAAAATCAGAAAACTCAGTAGGCCTGGAGTTTAGGTCTGTACTGAAATGAAGATGAAACAAGTAACTGAGGAAACCCAAAACAGAACACACAAAACGAGTCACAGTTAAACGCCATCAACAGCAAAGCAAGGAGCTGGGAAGTCAAATGATGAAATAAGGTGTAATTACACGTGTACTCTTGACCATAAATTAGTACATATAGGATTCTATATAGTGATGAACCAGTTAGCATTTATAGATGACCCTCTGACTTTTTTCCTGGGTTTAAGCAGTTTTACTCAAACTTTTTAGTGCTGAATACACAAAAACACTACAAATATGATTGTGGAGTCTCAAAATTATGTTGCTATGAACAATGGCACATCATTACGAAAATTTTGAGCCAGCGAGACTTTTAACGTTATACAAAAAAAAAAACGCACGTTTTTCTTGGTTAGCTGTTACTCATTTTTTCTCAGTCTTTTTAGCTACCATAGCAGCAGGATGTACACAGTTAAATACTGAATACATCTAGTAAATATGTTAGTTACTTATGATTACATATTTTTAAATATGTCGTATTATTTCTGTTTATCTTTGAAACGTAATGTAGAAGTAAAACAGTTTTGTTTTTTACCGAGTTACCTGTACTTTAATGTAGTTTCATGTAATTTAACGAATATATCATTTTTGGTTTCAGAATAGCGATAGGGCAGCGTATAATCACATACTTGGTGGCAGAATAATTAAAATGAGCTGTGAAACTATGGAAATTATTAATCTGTGATCTTTCGCCTTTTTTCTTAGAACGGCGAAGTCTTGCAATTTATAAGTAGTACCGCCGCGCTGTACAGTTTGAAATTATACTCTCACCTTTAAATTGATTATTCAGATGTAAGCTCAAGTGGATTTCCTTTTCTGTTTTGCTGACTATGCTAAATTAGCCATAGCCAACCGTCACGCAGCGCGCGCCGCTGCTTGCTCTCTAGGTATGCGGCGCGGTCTGTCGTCCGCGTGCCGCTAGTTCTCCCATCTAGAGCCGACGGCATACGCACAAACTGGAGTTATTGGGTTACATTGTTTGCTATTTGTAGTTATTACGTGTTTTAAAGATTACATAACGTGCATTTTACAAAATAAATCATTTTTAAAAGATACAATCACGGTGGTATTATTTTTACAGCGCATTCTACGTGATCTGTAGTAATATTATTTTATCTTTTACCTATGTGTTCATTGTAATCATATAACACTAAAAATAAAGGGTATGAACCCTGTAAATACAAATACTAGCATAAATCAAGCGTTCGTATTAAACTTTTAATGAAGTTACACTTAGTCTAGACTTTAATAATGGGGTTTATCAAAATGCGCGTATCGAAGAGATACCTTTACTTAACAGCAGCCTACCTGCTGATGTAATAACATATCCAAGCTTTGAAGCAAAAGGTGGGCAGCAAAGTAGGAGGCGTATTTTAGCTCGCGCAAACTCAAAGGGCATCACGTCGCGCAGCAGCGGTCCTCGACAAAATACGAGGACCGTATGAAACGAGTGTGTGACACTGTCAGACGCTGCGCGCTATTGTGTCATATAGCCTCAAAAACCAGCGTGTGATCGCTTCTCGCTGCACCTTCCCTGGGCTGCAATTACCGGCTTTCCCCAGTTTTATTTTTTACTTTAAGAACACAAAAACAGGTCAGCTGCGCTTTGTTTCAGTCACAGGTGTCCGAAAACCACACAAGCCTTCCATTTGCTCCGCATTCATTTAAGGTAAGGCATGCTTCATATGTGGGGTAAACACGAAAGGGGTGGAGGTGGTGGCTTTACAACGATGTGGTTATTTTAAACTGTGTTTTGGATGGAACAGTTGAGTCTTAGATAATCTCTTTTATCACAATTTCGTCGGATGTCTGTGAAAAAGAGAATCAAGGCAAATAGCTTTTAACTCATTTAACAACTTATGTTTTTGACCGTATAAATCTGATTGCAAAGTGCATGACATGCTTTTATAGAAATTAACGGATAACAACGGCGTTTTTGACACTGTTTTTATGCAAATAAAATTAATTCGGTGCAGAACTTGAAACTAATACTCCATGTACAGTATATTACAAACCTATGATAGAAAATTGGGTTTTCGTTTGTGCACTGAAGCGTATAGTTAACAGCCGTTTGTGTTGTCACACAAGAAACAGGGAATCCAGTGAAGACTGTTTACTGTATGTCATTCTGGATATGATTTTGGCCAGCACTTGCTAATTTTGCCATAACCTCCGTTTGAAACACTGCACGGGTGAAGGGCAGATAAATACCAATTTTTATACATCTGAGTGGAAAGCTAATGTATCTTGAACCTACAAGAGCTGTTTCAGTTGGTAGAACGGGATCACAAATCGATTTCTGTTCGTACTGTTGCCTGTGTCTCAGCGTTTTTACTGGCACGCAGTGATCGTGAAACAGCGCTGTCTGGTACATTGTAATTTTAATGCATCAGAACTGCATATAGTATATACTGTATGAACCAGAGGTTAAATAATTTATTCTTTAATAATGAGGTTATGATGGGAATCGGATTGATCTGCTTTGTATTTGCAAAGCATAAAACGTTTTGTTTTGGCAGCACGAGCTATTCACGTGTCACAAAATTGTTGCTTTGTAATGCGCAATACTGTTGTATTTTATTTTTCCTTATTGGTAAGATTTACCTCAGAGGAATCAGCAATCGGTTTTGAGTCTCAAGGTCATTCCCCGTGGTAAAATAATAGGGAAAGGACCTTCGAAAATGTTACATAATGCACTGGTACAATAATAAATGGATTGGGTTCGTTATGTACTTACTGTCTGTTCATTAAAGTCTGACCAATCGAATTTATCGTTATGTTCGCAAACAATGTAAGGAACACGCGGCAGTGCACGTGGAATTATTTTATGCCCACACTGTGTTCTGATTGATCATCATCGTGGATCTTCTGTGCCACAATATTTTCCATTGATAATCATCGTGGATCTTCTGTACCACAATATTTTCCATTGATAATGATATAAACACAAATTTGGCGCAGCATACAAACATGTTTAGACTAACATATTTTTTAAATATTTCTGATCGTGCATAGATACCAGAATTCATTTTAAATCAGTGTTCAATGAAATAAAAAATTTAGATTAATTTTATAAACATTTAAAAGAAGTAGGACGATTTCACAAGAATACTTGGAAATGTTGTAAGCATAGCTGCACTATTTGGTTTGCATAATGAACAGTTAATTCTGAATTTAATTACCGTTTAGGAGGAAAATAAGTGAGCAGTTGATACGAATACAATAAATGAAGGTCTGAATATATGTATTTAATGGGATTAATTTGATGCTAAACATCATTGACTTTAAAAAGAGGCAGTTTTTTATGGGCAGAACAAGGCATTTAAAATTTTGTCTCAATGTAGCCCTAACCTGCATTGCAAGAATACATTATATCTCAAAAATTACCTGAATAGCTTTCCATTTCATTTCAATACAACCAAATGACAACACTTGGTAAAAATAGCAGGCCCTTTGAAACATCTGAGTTTATGAAAGCCTGTCTCCCTCAAAATGATAATAGATAAAGATGTTCTTATTAAACAGTTTCTGTAGATGGCTAGGGGTACAAAACCACCTCCAACTGCCTGGTTCTCCATCAGCCCAGTGTGAGACAGATATGCACAAACGGTGCTGCCTTCTCTTGGAGTGGGCGTCCTGAAAAGACTGCTGCAGTACCATGTGCTCAGAGAACCCAAGGGTGACGTCTACAGATCTGCAGGCATCTCACACATTCCATAATGTCTGTGTGCATGAGAGCAGGATAAACACCAGTGAAAAGTGGCATCCATTGCAGGTTGTCAGGGAGGAAACCATTTTCAAATATAATAATAAAAAAGATATTATTGCATCTTAGGTTTGCTAAAGACTGCCAGGATGTTCCACAACACTTAACTGTGTTCTGTGTACAGATGAGACAACCTGATTTTTGCTTTTAAATGTGCTTGCATCTATGCAGGAAATGTGTATCAACATTGAAACCTAATACTTACTGTGACACATGGTTTACGTTTGAGATCGTAGAAAAAAATTAATAACTGTAATTGAATTCTTTCCACAAAAAGGAACAGGTTGAAACGTGTCAGCAGCTCAGTTTGTCTGATGAGGAACTTCTGAATGTCTTTGTATGAGGTTGTGTTTTATAGTGGTCAAAAAGGGTTAGTGTGGTCAGTAAAATATGACTACATGCACTTTGTTTGCATTGTATGATTACACTTATTTTTAAAAGTATCATGTTTTAAGTTCATATTTTAACATAACATGAGTAGGCAGTCTGGCAGGCTGATAGTTTGTTAATGTTCAGAAATCACATATATCCACTGCAGTGTGTCATAAAGGGCAATGCAGAGTACACTCCAGATCACAGGTCAGCTCAGTCTAGCGGCAATGCAGTCACCAGAGTCACCAGATCACATTGAATTATGGGTGCAAATGAGGGCAAGGCTGGGGGAACCCATTCAAGCTAAGTAAACACATTTAAACCCATAACCTTAGAGATACATAACAAACATTTTGAGGCACATTGCTGCCCTGGTGCTTAATTTTTTCTTTCAGTATTTAATGTTACTGTTCTAATTGTAAGTCCTCAGCATACTTAATTATTTATTTTTCCCTTTTAAAATGTTGTACACGTGTCATTTTCATTGCACCTACCTAGAGTATTATTTTTCAAAAACAAACCTACTTGTTGATCATTAAATGGATTGATTTGTTGATCCTGTACAAAGCTTTGCATCCATCAACCAAAATGCTATTAAATTAAACCAGACACTCGTGACTTTTGAATCAGAATTGAAATGTGAACTACTTTTAGAGACAATAGACGGATTCATTGGCTGCATAGCTGTTCTGACATCCAGCTGACAAGAATCAAATGTTCTATTTTGTTAAAGCTTATTTAATGCCTTATATGCCTGCTTTTAACAGAGGTGAATAGAATATTAAGGAAAAGGGAAAATCTCTAATTTAATCAAACTCTCTGGCCTTATTTTGAATTAAGTATTGATCTTACAAAGTACTACTCATTTTGAAGTAGATGTATTCCAGTCATGTAAGTAGCAATGACATCCAGTGTAATATAAATTTGGTACTGCACTGCAATTATGTTCACATAGAAGACAAACAGAAGTTTTGTGAAAAATACTAAGACTGTTTCAGTTGTGCACTGTGAAATAAGATCAAATTAAGTTTCAAATTAGATATAGATTGATACAATTATCAGCTTCATCTTCTAATAATGGAATTCAGTTTGTGATGTAAGCCATGGTTATTGGTTTACATAGCAGTTCTGTGTCGCTAATTTTAGTACAGTTTGACATTTGTTTTGATTAATTTATTTATACTGTATAGTATATTACATACATAATTTAAATATACTGTTTCCTCAAATAACAACCAGGGTACATGCAATTTTGACACATATATTTTCCACTTTCAGCAACAGTATACATATATAATGTTGTTCAAAGGTCAGAAGAAATTAAACTGGTAGCCTTTTCTGGTCAGAGAAATTCATACCACTGCTTTCTGGGATACTTAGTTCTCCCTGACATCTTCTGAGAGGAGCTTTCTCCAGTAGAATTCCCACCCAATAACATCCTATGGCCTTCTGCCCATCTTGTTTAAACTGTGATTGTTACTCTGTAGAGGGGGAAAAAGGTTATGGCTTAAATGAACTATCAGCTAAAACAACTTCAATCTAAATTGTCTTTGCAGTGTAGTATGCAGGAACTGTAAAGATAAAATGTTTATTCAGTACATGGGTCTTTAAGACTTGTTTTGTTGGTCTGATACTTTGTGGAGAATGATCGTGAGCTTAAATAGTGTTGACCCCGTTTACTAATGTCTCCTTTTTGGACATAAACATTCACCTCCTGATGGTAGTGATGATCAAGAGACAGGCAGTCTCTGCTTTTTCATCCTCCCCCAACCTTACCTGGTTAATCTTTTTTTTTATGAGGCATCAGTTATCAGCAGTATGCAGCATGAAATTTCAAAGTATATTGTCCATCCGTCTTTAGTCACGATGCAGATGTTGATCAGTGGTAATGCTTTGCTAACCAGGTCTTTGTAGTGTTCATATGTTTTGTACATGCCATAGTCTGTTGATGCTCCCCATTACTGATGTCTGACCCAGTTAAACTGATACATTTGCAGTTCATACTGCAGCTGTAAAAAGTGAAGCTTGATTCCTTCTGATCTGTTTGATTAGAAAAATGGAAACACTTGATTCACAGTATGGCCATTTTTGTGCTCTTTGAAGTGTTTAATTGCTTTACAGGTATTCTGTCTGAAGAGACTTGCCTTTAAAAATAGATCAGTATAAGTAATTAGATGTAGGAATTAGAAATATATTGCTCAAAGACTATGGTGGCATGGTGGTTAGCACTGTTGCCGCGCACCTCCAGGCCTGGGGTTCAATTCCCGCATTGGATCTGTATGCGTGGAGTTTGCATGTTCTCCCTGTGCTTGGTGGGTTTTCTATAGGTGCTCTGGTTTCCTCCCACAGATATTAGGTTGATTGGTGTGCCCTGTGGTGGGTTGGTGCTGTGCTCTGGGATGGGCTCCCTGTGTCCCTCACCATGAATAAGCAGTTAAGACAAGGGATAGATGCTCAAAGACTCAAAAGATTATGGTTATAGCAGGAGTTGTATGTGTATGAACATGACCAGATCAGTGATATACATTTCTGTATATCACTGATCTGCTTACAGGCCATTATAGTGTGCTAGCTTTTAGAGCCAGTAGATCAATAATAATTGTACTTTTCTATTATCAAAATTTATGTGAAGTGTAGGATCAGGATTATATTATATGAGATAATTATTTAGTGACACTAGGGTTCACGGTTTGATACATTACCAAAACAAACTTTACAGCGTATGCCTGGAAAAATTGGGTAATATAAAATGACCTTGAAATGTATAAAGAATAGAGCCAAGCAGTACTGGTGTTACAGTGATATATTTTATATTCCTCTTACTTCATGAACTTGACCCAAAAAGATGTGTCACAGGACTCCCTTCATGGTGTAATTCTGGGCTTTTCCTTTTTTCTTTGTTTCAGTGTTTTTTTCCTGTTTTAACCAAAGAGCCCTGGATTGCTAGGACAGAGAGGATTTGGCCCTCCAGTGCTTGAGGCTATATGTAGCCAGAGGCTCAGTCAGCCCATTTAAAAAAGGACCCATTTCATGAATCACTAAAGGACAATATGTTTTGTGACTCATGATACAGTGCACAAAATGTTATGCAACGACACAAATACAGTGATTTAAAATAACAGTGAAGTAGATGTGAAGTAGATGTGCAGACATTTAGCTGTTTACGTCCATGAAAAATTACACCGATAAAAAAATCTGATTTTCTGACACGATTAGCAGTTTACAAATCAAGGTGTATAACAAATGTAAATGTGTTGAAATAGCTTTAGCAATAGTTTGGGTAGCTAAATTCTTGGTATTATTTCCTAATATTATTATATAATATTATTATTATTTTCTGTATTTTATACATGGGCATGTACACATGGATGTTTCCATGCCTGCCTAATGTTGCTGTCAGTCAATCAGTCAGTCATCTTCCAAACCACTTAATCCGGGTAAGGGTCGCGGGGAAGCCTGGAGCCCATCCCAGAACACGGGGCAGGGGACACCCAGGGCAGGGCGCCAGCCCACCGCAGTAATGTTTGCTGTATGCCTGAATAAACTGTGTGCTTAAACTTGGATTTTGGTAATAAATTAACGTAATAGGTGTCCTGGTCAAAGGCACAAAAGCACCATCACTCTCTCCGAAGCAATGGAACACAACTTATTACCAAACGTACAACAACAGGTCTGGCACTGTGGATTGAGAAATCTTGGCCGATTGGCACCATGTTTTGAATGTTGTAATTCATTTGAGTGTCGTGGAAGACGGGTGATGCTGCTGAGTACCAGGTCTAAGTGACATCCTGCAGGTTGATACTTTGCAGGTTGGCTCATTTTATATCTTTGGGGGAACAAGCGTTACTTGATGTCAGTTTTTGTAAGAGATTATGTCAGGCAGTAGCATATGCCTTCAAGGGAGCCGGCTGCTAGCTCTATCCCACAGGAAATAGAACTCTTGCCACGCCTCATAAATCAGGCAGTCATTTATTCTATTATTCACAACATCTTCAGGCTTGGGTAAGGACAGTTAGCACCTCATTGAAAAACATTACAAAAAACCTGGAGCCAAGCTTCTCACAATGTGTTGTAGAGCACCACAAGAACCTGGGCCAGGACAAAGCTATGCCACTGAGGTTACTCCCAAGATTCCACTGGTTACTGAAAACAAATGTCTTAATTTTTTAAAATCCATTTTTATGTGTATGGAAAATGTCACAGCAGTTCTCACGATGGATCTGAAAAGAGAGGAGAAACTGAAATCTGAAGAGAAATTAATTTGAGAAAAGGTCAGAAAGAGGATGATAGTATGTTGGCATAGTTTATAAAGACTGAAGTGATAACTTTGATTAAACTGCTGTGCAAGAACACTTTTCATGGAAATGATCCTCCATGATATTAAGATCTAGCTTTGACGTTCCATGATTTTCTACCTTTATTTACATTTTAAAAGGCTGACTTGTTGCCATGTTGGCTTTGCTGAATATACAACATGACAACAACCAGCAACAATGACACTATTGTTTGAAAAGCTGATGAAACTCGTCCTACTGCCCACAGCAACAACTGCAGTATCACAACAAAGGCCATATTGTTAGTGGGTCACCTTTGTTTTCATGGCCTGAGGTAAAACGAAGGAGTTGTGCTTCAGCCAAAGTTATACGACACACATCGCCACGGAGACTCCGTGCTGCCGTGAACATTGTTTCCCACAGTTAGACTGAAGCCTCGTGATGCTGCTCTTCTGCAGGAACAATGGGGAAGCAGAACAGCAAGCTGACACCTGAGGTGCTAGAGGACCTGGTGAAGAACACGGAGTTCAACGAGCACGAGCTGAAGCAGTGGTACAAAGGCTTCCTGAAGGACTGCCCAACCGGCCGGCTCAACCTGGATGAGTTCCAGCAGCTTTACGTCAAGGTAGGTGCGGATTGGCTCACCTAGCGCACAAAGTGCCTCGGTGAGAACTAGGTGTACCTCAGGGTTTGGCGCACTTGCAAAGCTGATGCAACCGTTGTGTGCCAACACATCACACACCGATGAATATTTGACCAACAGGCTTCTCTTTGGCTGCTGAGCAGATGTGATGTTGCTTATAGTTTTACCCTACTGTTCAGTTATCCAGCTGGGTATTTACTTAAGAAAATCAGGGTAAACACTGTGCTGAGAGCCACTTGAACCAGTAATCTTTTGGGCAAAGCAAAGGTACGTAGCTACTAAGATTTTAGACTGCTCATATCTTTTTCTTTTTTAATCTTCTCCGGTACATTTCTAACTCACAGAAGTAGTGAAGACAAAGAGTTTGGCATTGCCATCGTTGAATTATTAAACCGAGCTTTTTAGTGTGGATTGCTGTAAATGAACATCCTGCATCTCTTCAAAAACTCTTTCAACATATTTAACATGCTTGTGAAGTGCCCCCCTCATACATTATGTACGCATGTAGAATATTTTGTGAAAACCTCCTGCTGTTCTTAGAAATACATTACTGAACCACTGCCAGTGAAGTGTTTTGATTCCAGTGGAAAAATAGAAAAATTGCTAATCTTGACAACTGTAATTATGCTTGCTAATTTGCAGGGAGTGCTGTAACACTACTTTCTGTTGAGCCCACTGCTGTTTGTGTTGAAGTGAATGGTAGTGGAAATACCTACACATTTTCAAGGAGATGGGCATTAATATTTATCAGTTCAGTAGTCCATTTTACATCTGAGTATCACAGGTTGAGAAGGAATGCCATATATAAGTTTAATATTTTCTAAGTACAATGTTATTATGACTTCCATCGTGAGCTGAATGATGGCTCTGTGAGTTGCAATGTTACCTCATGTCTCCAGATGTGGTTTTGAAGCTGACCCTCTTGCTGAGTGTGTATGGGCTACTGCCTTCCCAGTGTGTGGGGGGGTTTCCTCTGGATGCTTTGGTCTCCTCCTGCATGTCCAAAGTCATGCAAATCACATAAACCAGTGTCACAAATATGCGTGTGTGTCTGTGTGTAGCCTGTCTTCAGTCTTGTGGAACCTGGGTTAGACTCCCAGCATCCTGCATCCCAGAATAACTGAGCTGTCTAAGCTTATTCATTTGTTCTAAAATGTTTCAGACATTTTGTTTATATAATTAATATTACATCATGATAACATTCAGTCATTTTTCATGAACAGGCATACAGATGTAAGGCCGACGTTTGTATACAGCTCGCTTAAATAGTGCGCAAACATATACATACATATGCTGAAAATGTGTGCCCTACATTTATCTGGTAACAGCACATCACTGCATGCTTTTGTTAGAATTAAAGGTGCACACATTGTACAGATGGAGAGAAACAAATTTACTGGATAAGAGCTGTGTTTTATTTTCCCCACTGCTAATTCAAACTGTAATTACAAGTTTGACTTCCCCTGCATTGTGTGCGTGTTCGTTTGCCACGCTTTAATGCAAAATCAGTTACAGTTAATTTTTTTCAGAGTAAAAGGCCACATGGTAATTTCGTAATTGCTGTTTCAAACTTTTTGTTGATATCTTCGGTTTCTGTATCATTTAAACCTTTATTTGTATTTGTTGTGGAATGAGAAAAGTCTGCTTTATGGTAGCACTTAGTATCGTTCAATGTATAAAGCACAGCTGTGAAGTACAATAGCAGCATGCATAGTGAACCACTATGAGAGGCAGCTGTGCATCTGCAGAGAACAGTAAGAGGTACAATATCCATCCATTATCTTAACCGCTTATTCCTGGTGAGGGTCATGGGGAAACCTGGAGCCCATCCCAGAGCACATAGGG
>JABJVR010001242.1:0-19550 GCA_025773905.1 Chitala chitala
CACACACACACACACACACACACACACACACACACACACACACACACACACACACACACACACACACACACATATGAGCACACAGTTGCTGTGCATGCATGTATCAACCTGTTTTTATTACCTCACTTCATGAATATCCATTGTTTTGTTCATTTACAGAAAGCCTAAAACACAAAGTATACACTGTTATTGTAGCTCGGTACTCATAATGGTTTTCTCTGCTGTGCATATAAAGCATCCCATTTCCTACACCACTACCTTGATGTCTTGTATTGTGGTGTATTTTGTTTTTGTTGGTGTTTTCATTTCTTTTTTGTTCGCAGAGGAAAATAAGCTCTAAATCCATGTGTTTAGGTACGGCATTTGGTTTTCGGTTCCAGCATGAGGACAACTGGACACAATCATGGAGTATTGGGAGAGGTTTGCTGGCCAAGCTGGTGTTCTTCTGCATGACAGCATGAAATGCTCTACAAGATATTTCAGATGGTCTTCCCGTTTGCACCACTCACGATGCATCTGAGCAGGCAAGAGAAACTGTCTGCTGAAGTATAGACCATAACATCTCTCACCCAATAAGTTACAACAATGAAGAACAAAGCCTGGTGGTGGTTGAGTATGCAGCCCAAGTTACCAGACCTGATTTCTGGGAGATTTATGGAAGACTTTTGTGTACTGCTGGTGCAAACTGCTGACCTGGAGCCTGGGATATTACGGGCAAACCTTGCATTCTGGCAGTGCTCCAGTAATTCATTTCCTCTTAGGAATTTGCTTCATATTCCATGAAATTGTGAGCTTTGTGTGACTGAGCGCTCACGTCTTTGAGTCAGTGCAATTCTGGGAGCTGTTTATTCATTTCCAGGCAACTGGGAGTAGGACCTAAGTCTCAGGAAACCACAAGATGTTCTTGGAGACCTAGGCAGTCTGAACACCTGTAACCTAAAGATTGTCCTGTCTCGTAACAGAAGGGATCCTGTCAGTGTTCTCTTAAAGCAGGAAATTATTCAAGATTCATTCAGTAAATAGGTGAAATTAAATATACTGTCTACACAACAACAGAATTGCTGTTCACAATGCAGTGTGTCATTGATGTTTACTAATTTCCATGACAAACCAACTTACAAGACCTGTAGCCAATATACTGTATAAGCACAATTGTCTAGTTTCCTGATTCTACATCAGTGTCTACTTTTTAAACAATACTGTATTTAGTAAAAGTTGGGCAAAAGATGAGTAAATCTTTAGTTATTTGGTCTTATGACAGAAGTACATCTTAAACTCAATTATAACTGTGCCCTTGTTACTAAAACAATATTAAGATTTTTAGGCAGTGGTTTACATAGGTAAAACAGTGCTTTGAAACTTGTTTTTGGTAGACTTACCATACAAGTGAAATTTAACCAGTCCCCAGGCGAACTGTGCAAATTGGCCAACCCCTGGCATGTCACAGGTGTACTCTGAGAGGTGTGATGTGACATGGACTCGTGCCACTGTCCGCAACCTTCCTTCTCGCATACCTTCTCTCCGGGAGCAAACAGCGGTGCGGTGCGAATGACCCTAATCTAACACTTGGGCAGCAAGCGAAAGCCAGGCAGAGCGGCGGAGAAATTAGGCCAGGGTTTTCCTGGGGAGGAAATGGCAGCTCCTTGTAGCTGTGGCGATGCTAAATTGGGCACGCTGTTAATTTTGGACTCTTTTTCTATTTGCTGGATTGGCTTGATAAATGCAGCCCGCAAGCTCCTTGGGGTGAGGTGGCAGGTACTGGGTGGGGTTGATAATAGAGGGGGGTTGGTGTAGAAAGTTCAGCTCTCCTTCTGGTCAGAGCTCCGTACATGCTAAAGGCTCACTCCATCCACTTACGGCAAGTTGCTGAACTGCTAAAGCAATTCAGTTTTCCGTGTCCTGGCCAGCTTTCCCTTCATGAGAGCTGTCTGCCATTGCCCACATTGTCTTCTTCCATTCTTGCCCTCACTTCATTGTGCAGAAAATTGTGTGCTCTGCCTTATAACTAGAGCGATTCTATGTAGGGTGAAGATTTTATTACATTTTAAAACTAGGTCACAAGGAGTCCTTACTGAGGTACGCGTTCTGCCGGAAACCTTTTGGTACTCAAGAGGTTAAGTTTTTATTTTTTTCTTTGACATGTTGCCAGGGGAGGTGAACCAGTTCTAAAACGAAACTGGGAGGATGGTCTCAGCCGTTCTCCTGCGTTGTTTCTAGAAGAGTGTGAGGTCAGCATGGACCATGTCTACCTTCAACATGTCTACCTTTGCAGATAAACTACAGGCACAGGTTCCTGTCTGACACATCACACTTTTTCCCGCCATGCATTTTTTTATCTGCTTTGCACCAGTATGAACACTTGCGGTCTTACCTCTGCAGCTAGAGTTGGACTCTGGAACATTTCAGTCTGCATGAAAAAGCAAAGTACATAATTTGCTTGCTTATATCTGTATCTGATGAACCATTGACAAAAACATTTTGTCATGCTGTGACATTTTGCTTGCGTCAAAATGCATCCATGCTGTTATGCACTTTAATATCTGCTCAAAGACCTCCACTTGATGTAGTGTTGCATTTATTATACTGTTTTACAAATAATTACACATAATCTTAATGTCCTCTACTACTGATCACTAACCCCTACTGTGTTAGACCTGTAAATATTAGTTTTGTAAATAAAGCCAAAAATAGTTTTTGGATCCTTCAAAACTGACTTCCAAGTTTACTTATGGTTCGATTGGTGTAAACAAACCTCCTTCTTAAAGCAATCAATTTCAGAGATAAAATAAGACACGAATGCCATTGTTTTCCTTTAATATACAGACACTATTCATCATTCTAAAAGACCATCTAAATTGCCTGTCACTTTTGCACTTTGAATAAAGGCGAAGGGGCAGAACTGGTGGACTCCTCACACTCACTTCACACCCCATACAATGGCTGAGGAAGATGCATTTGTCCCTTAAGTGCACTTTGTTCTTTATGAGAAATGGAAGAATATTCTGCTATTTATTTTACGTTTTGGTTAAGAAGATAAATGCAGATTAAAAGGAAAGAGGACGGTTAAAACAATTCATTCTGGAGCTGAGTGATTTATCATCCATATGGGAAACTGAGGCGTTTAATTGCCTTGTCTGTGCTTCATGGCTGTCCTTTTCTGTTCATATGGTGTAAATCTGTGCAAGGAGAAGACCAAAATCTCTCCTCATTCTAGCAATGTGGTCTTCTCTGCCTTTTAAATGTCAGAGTTTAGAGTTGTATGCTCCTCTATACAGAAGATAGGTCCCTGTCTTGATAGGTCCTTCACGTCAGTCGGACACTGTAAAGTTCTGTTTCAGTATACCACAGATAAGGTGAGGACCTCTCCTTACTGGGGTTTTACTTCACTTGCTTTGTTTTCTGTGAGCTTGAGGGACAAATTTCAGGTGAAGCAGTTTAGTGTCTTTTTCTGTCTCCAGGTCATTACAGGGTAGTGGTAATGTCTTCTCTGTTAACGTTTTGTAGATCAAAAAGAAATGCATAAAAATTATAGCAAGGAATGTTGAGTAGTGTGTTATTCAGCAGCTCAGGGACAAGACAAATTAAGTAGCTCCTTAAAGCAGGTGAAGGATAGTGTTGTGTGCTAGATGTGTTACTGGGCATTGTTAACTAGAGCTGCCCTGGAAAGAACAGCACATAAACTGTGTCAAATTATTAGCAGGTTTCTGGGAATAATGATTTACAAGCAGAAACAGCACCCCTTCTGAATGAGCCCTGATCAGAGCAGGTAGTGTGTGTGTGTGTGTGTGCGCGCATGCGTATTCATACTGAAGTGTCCATGGGTGGGGTATAGTTGAAACGCAGACAACAGTTATTAAATATAAGAGACTTTATTAACTATTCTTTAAATCACATTCAATTCCTATATTCTTCTTTCCTCCAACCTCGGTTAAAACAATAATCCCAGCATATATATACGTACAGTATATACCGTGAGCTCTATATATGATTTATAATTTAAAACAGCAGCCCCTAATGGACAGAGTCTATTATTACAATTACAGCAAACACAACACATTCTTCTGTGCTTAGCAATAAAGGAGAGCATGTAACGTGTTTGTCTGTTTTACCTTAGACTGAACTAATTGTTTGTTCTCGATAATGAAGTAAGGCAAAATATAATAACACGCTTTAATGTGAACCTGACTGTTACAGGAGACAAACTAGAACACAGACTTGTCGGTTTTGTGTTCCAATCAAGTCTGTTCTTTATTAGCTGATAATTATTCACAGAGCATCACTGTGACTGTGCTCTGACAGCTGCTGGCACCTCTTCGTGGAACAGTAAGAAAATATAGCTTGGAACACAGACAATTAAATTTAGGGAAATAAATATGGATACCTAAGTGATGTATTAGATATGCTGACACTGAATGTACAAATGACCATACCTTATGTTACTGTGATAGTGTTAATTTTAATGAGAAAACTAAAAATAAATAAATAAACAAACAAATAAATAAACACTTGTCAATGTCAGTTTTTCTGTAAGAAAAACAAAACTTGAACTAAACGTTACTTTAAATGCGAAAAATAACTAAACAAAAATGTTTAATAAAAATGTTGCAATAGACAATGGACCCCTTTCCGTTGGTAATGTTTTAAATGATAACCTTAACTGAAGTAAATGAAGCAGCTCACAGAAGTGACAAACAGTCATTGGAGGTTTGTTAAATCATTAGTATAGCTTCTTTCCAGTATTGCTGATTCTGAGGAGAAAACATGAAGCGACATATGGAATAACTTTACTTTAGAGGCCGACCGAAATTTGGTTTCGGTGCCGAAAGTTGGCAAATTACGTCTTTAGGCGTCGTTTTGGTTTTGGCCGAAAACAATAAGTTAACTTTTGCCGAAATTGATACAGACTTTAGGTTGTCAAACGAATGTCTATTTTTAGAATGTTAGTGCTGTTTGTCACTCCAGTTCTGGTGTTGTAACGACTTGTCCTACCTCGGTAGAATGTCCTACCTTGTAGTACAGAATGATAGTTATAACCATCCATTTGTCCTACCTTATCAGATAATCCTACCCATACGAACGAACGTGTATATTTGATTATCAAAAATCGTACTACACACAAGGGTAGCACAATTTCACGGGGTGAAGTGCATTATGAAAACATCGTAGCAAAGAGCAGGGTAGCACGGTTTCACGGTAAATATGCATAGTGAGAAAATCCTACCACATGTAGCACGGTTAAACAGGGTGAAGTACAGCAGGGTAGCACAGTTTCACGGGGAGAACTGCTTTAGAAAAACATCGTAGCAAACAGCGTAGTAGCACGGTTTCACAGAGAGAAGTGCACTGTGAAAAAATCCTACCACATACAGCAGGGTAGCACAGTTACACAGGTGAAGTACATAGGATTTTCTCACAGTGCCCTTCACCCGTGTAACTGTGCTTCCATGGCGTATGTGGTAGGATTTTTAAGAAGCACAAACCATTGTTTGTGCTTCTCTCAGCATCACCTAACATAGTGCAGAACATTCTGGGAACTCATTTAATCCTTCATTCACAGCCCTCCTTCCCCTTATCCAAGGTTAGGTTGTACGTCTAAGAGCACAGGGAACCCCCCCAGGGTGTGGCACACACACTGATGTACTTTTGTCTTATTTTGCAGTTATGTTGATGTCAAACCCTCTCCTGCTCCTTTGTGTATGTAGTACCCCTTTGGTCACCAAATCCGCTGTTCTCCAACCATAATCACTCTACATTTAAGAGTTGCTTGAGCTTTTAATTGTTTTTTAATGACATGCTTCCTGAAGCTGATTTTCATCACGAAGTCTGTGAGTGACTGAAGGAAACGGCTTCTGAATGGGAGTTAATCAGCGACGAACAGGCCTGCCCCTCCTTGCCGGAGCTCAGCAATTGATCTCTCTCAAGTGCAGCTGATTGCTGCGGCGTCGCGCCTCGGTGCAGCAGCAGACAAGGGTCACCACGCGGGGTCAAGATGCCAGAGAGGAGGCCGCCGTTACGCAGCTGAGCTGAAAGGGCCCCGCTGCGCAGACATCCGCCGTTTTATGTCACTTCTGCGGCCGTCTCCTTAACTACAGACTACAAAGGCGAGCTATTCTCCTAGCTAATTAGGGTGAATTATTGCTATTCTTTAAGACCGGTTTCCCGGCGGGTAGAGGGCACGATTTTGAAAAGTACATCAGCACTTGAGGTCATGTGCTCAGAGCATCTCTCTAGCACTGTTGAGACCTCCTTTAAAGCGCAGCTGTAAAGGAAGCATTAATGTAAAACAGCTGGATAGAATGATTTCAGCTGCACTGTAAACGAGGACTTCACAAGCTGGGAGAGGAGCACGTCTGCTGTTTTTGTGCACTCTGAGCTTACGGAACCTTCAGTAGCTGAGCATTCACACCTCTGATAATGTGTGTGAGGAATAGCTCGCCATTATAAACATCTTCACAGAAACAGCTCAAAACGTTTGATCATACTTGACTGACAGTAATGCAGAGTCGCAGTAGCAACTGCGTTAGTGCATAAATCAAATGTTACATGTTTTTGCATTTATGTAAAAGGACTGACATACATAACCAGCTTGTTTTTCTAACTCCAGTGTTTCTGAACTATTACAGGAACCAGTAGAAACTTACTGCAACTAATAATAATCTTTTGGTGAAAAATTGAGTTGTGGCTGTTCAGGCACTGCCTTTACAGTCATTTGAATATTTGTATTCAGTGTAATTTATTTTCATGTAAGTCCTTTCAGAACAGTGTGGCCTCAAGGCACGTAATTAAGGATTAAGCCTCAGTTGTTCCTGAGTTTTTAAAACTCAGGTTTCGTCACTTTGGTGAACAATACTGTATTTAAATGTGCTATGCAAATAAAATTGACGTTCGCATTAAAAAAGAATACGTCCAGTTAGAGCCATGTACTAAAAATCTAAACAGAACTTCACAAGTTTCCAGTTTTGTTATCCACCTTCACAACTGATGGTCTTCGCAACACACTCATATGTACATAAAGGACAATAACAGCTAGAGTGCTGTCTCCTTAACAAAAACGCTTTGATATTTTGAAATAATATTACCATTTTTTTTTCTTTTTTGTGTGGTTTCATCTTCATTATATATAAGGTTCTCTGAGAGACCCTCTTGATGCTTCATTTAATTAACTGAATTTCATTTGGTGCAACTCGTTGACTTTTACCACTTTTTCAGCATCTTATCTCGGTCTTTTTTGAAAAGATTTCCCTCATCAGATATGGCTTTGAAAATAACTCAGACAGAAAGGCACAAAGGCCTGTTGAGGCTAATCAAATTTGCTGGGATGGCTTTCATTAGGAACTGCACAGCATGTGGTAGACCTTAGCTAGACACAGCTGAGTCAGCTCTGATGGTGTGCTTCTAGAAACCTGGCTGGCCATTCTAATGCTAATTTGCTAATGAGGCCAAAACCCGTGGAATATGCTGTAAGGCATGTGGTCATACAAGGACAACCTTGCTGCGGCCTGAGAAAGCTCCAATTCAAGGTCTTAACAATGAATGTGTAAGCATATCCTTTATAATTTATTTTGAAGTTATAAAACCAGGGGATTTTGGCATTTGTCCCCATTGCTACAACAAAGAAGCAAAACAGAAAAAGAGACCATATTAACACTACCACAATCACTCAGCAAACAGATACAAGGAAGGACGACACAGAGGACATGACAGGCCAGGGCATGACAGCCCTGTTGTGGACAAGAGCAGTTTTGGCAATCTCACAAAAAACCTGCTAAAGTCCACAGTTATTGAATAGCATTACCAGCTGGGCCCAGCTGGCAGCCTTCCTATTCTGCTTACTGAGTATCCATGAAATAAAGCATACAGAATATACAGTACAATTTTATCTGTATTATCTCACATCGTTGTCACCAGTACTATATCAGTATCATTGTTTTCAGTACTATGTCCAGTCATATCAGTTATATACCAGCGTTATCTGTATTACATTATATCAGTGTCAGTTTTTTGCCATGCAAATAAACAGTCCTTACATGCTATTTAGCAGATGGACCAAAAAAAACAACTGCTACTTGTTACCAGTTCAGCTTCTCTAGTAGGATACACATCCCCACAGGCCTCTGTCCCAACGTGTGTGACAGAGAACGGCTTTGCACACAGGAAATCTTCATTCTGGACTCCCCACTGATGTCTCATCTTCCTCCCCTCTCATGGCTCTGTACTGGGGAGATCATTCCTGATGAATAGCAGGAGACGGACCCCAACACAATGATTTGCCATGTAGCACACAATGGAACATGGAAAAAATGAAGAAACAGGGAGAAACAACCTGGCCTCTGCTTTGTGTGTTTATGGAGCTTGTCTGATCCAGTCATGACACAAGGTTCATGGACAGGGCTCCAATCATAGTACAGTGTTCTTGGACTTGGCCCCAATTCTGGCAGAGAGTTCAGTGGTTGGGTATGGTGACAGCATGGGTGAGCAGCTGTAGTGCTTTCACTTAGTTGTTTTGACAGCTGCCAGTGTGAAAGAAAAAAAAGAGAAGCAAGATTTAGGATGTTGTTGAGACAGTGCTTGAGTAAAATTTAGGACCAGTCCATCACTGTGCAAAGAGGAGCTTCAGCCAGAATACATCATACACCAAATTTTCTGTGTTGTGCAGTGAACCGGTATGAGAAAGTTGTCTATTTGAATAACCAGTTAGAGTAAGAAGGGTTATTTTCTTATTGTATTCAATAAGACAACAAAATTCAAGCAGGAAAAAGTTTTTCTTAATTGCATTTAGTGAGTCACTGTACAGTGAGGAAAATCTTCCTCTGAATTCAAAAAGGAAAATTCGCTGAACAAAGGAATCAGACATCTATTATGGAGAGAGGTATGTGATCACAATGTTTGGCATAATCTTCCTTGTTTACTAGATTCATCTGGTATTCACGCCTCAATCAGCCAATTCATGGAAATCCCTGGTCCTCACTAGGTTGTCCCAACATACACCTGGGCAGTTATGCCGGTAATAAGTGAGCTCAGCAGCTTAGCCCTTTCCTGGGATCTGAACCTGCAACACTTCCTAAGTGTTTTTTTTTAATGATTACCTCTTTATTCTCTATAAGTTTTGTCAGAGATCAATGGAAAGCGAAAAAACATTTATTTTTCAGCCATGAAGCAGCTATAACTGTCATAAAAGTGTCATGTTTTCTGAGATAACAACATATGAATTTCTGCAATAAAAGTGACAGAAAGCCTGCCAGCTAGTTTGAATAAGTACACAGAAATTTCTACTCACACTTTGTGACGGCTGCTCTAGCACCTGACAGCTGTCGTAATGTGCTGCGTTGCAAAGAGTAATAATATGCACTATAGTCGCCATACGACATTTTTAGTGTTTTGCTACTGTAATGATAGGCTTGGGCGTGAACACAAGGAAAAGGGGGAGAGGGAAGGTCTAATTGCAGTGAGAAGGGTTTATGAACAGAAAACAGTCTAACAGGTCAACATGGGAAACAAGGTGGATGTACAAAAAGCAAACTTGACAAGGCGGGAACTTGAAAGGTGACAAAAGCAGAAGAGCCATAAACGCAAGGGAATAACCAGTGCGAGCATACAAACGGTAACTACGTGAGACCGATACGAGTGAAATGAAAGAGAGCAACAGCTGGCCAGGACACGGGGAAAACTTGGACCTGAAGTAGAGTAGAACAGACCATCACCACATGATTACACTAATACAATTAAACAGAAACAAGCAGAATAACGGGGAGGTAAGACCACATAATGAGGGGGCGTGGCCACACACAGACACACCATAACAGCTACAGAGGGTGCTTTTATATATATTGTGTGTGTGTGTGTGTGTGTGTGTGTGTATGTATATATAAGGTGTGTGTTGTGTGTGTTTTATAAACCCTGAACTGCTCACTACTAAGTTTTATTTGGTTTCTGTTCTCAAATCAATGTTATGAGGAAAGCATTATTACATGAAGCATTCTCCTCAAGACCTTCTATATTTGGTATAAATCTCCAACACCCCACTATGTTCTGATTTTTAAGTGTATCCTTTCAACAGACACCATCAGAAATTTTATAAAAGAGCACTGCTTAGCAAATCCAATTATTTTTGTTTCATATTTTCACTTATATTATGTCAGGAATACTAAATGCAGCCATTATTAATACTATCCGTAATATGTATTTAACATCATTTGACAGCCTGCGAGATATGGCAACATTGAAGCCATTGACAATTTGTCCTTTCACTCCTTACGCAGTCTGTTTAACCTCTCCCTTCTTCACTTACGAGTTCCCAGACCTGAAATTTACTTTCTGTGTTTACTCCAACAACACCAACCCTTCTGTCTAGCTGGATTTTCTTTATAAAAGTGTCACCTTTAATGCAGTACGCTCTCCTCCCAAGGCTTATAATATTGCTGGGAACATCATAGACGTCACTCAACACTAGACACAGTAAGTTACACTTTATTTGAAGCATGTCTACCTTTTGGATATAAGCCAATAAAGATTTTTGAACTTCTCCAGCCCTTTAGTACCTTCCCCTATCACCACTCAAAAGCAGCTGGAATATTTTGAAATGACATATGTATTCCAGACATACAATATGTACCTTAGGCCGGGCTATTGAATTGGCAACCCTCAGGCCAGATGAGGCCTGAGTCATTTTTGCTGTCTTGTTGACTGTCAGTCAGTAAGTCATCTTCTAAACTGCTTCATCCTGTTAAGAGTCGTGGGGAAGCCTGGAGCCCATCCCAGAACATAAAGGGCGCAGGCAGGGGACACCCAGGGCGTGGCGCTAACCCACTGCAGGGCACACACACACACTAGCACACACTACGGGCAATTTGGACACACCACTCAACCTAACCTGCATGTCTTTGGACTGTTGGAGGTAACTGGAGAACCTGAAGAAAACCCACCAAGCATGGGGAAAACATGCAAACTCCATGCACACAGACCCAAGGTGGGAATTGAACCCCAGGCCTGGAGGTGTAAGGTGACTGTTACACTGTTATCTCATTAGTGTCGTGTAACTTAGTTTAATAGCAGTTGGCTCCCATTTGGACACTGGACCTGACTAAATGAACAATACGCAAGTGCTGGCATGATAGCATCTTGAAATGTTCAGCCCCTCCCAATACACAGATGTTTTTAGATGTCACCCATCCTGCTTGGACAGGTCCCCTCTGCTTCAGAAGGTCTATCTGACCCCATCAATCTGAATACCTCCTCCCCCACCAAACTTGTGGCCACATAACTGTAGTTGAAGCTTCTACTCATTTACTTGAGGGTAACATGTTATATGTTCTTCTTCTGCAGCTGGCTTCTTGAACTTCTTCAGAACACCCAACCTTCCCTCACCTTTGTCATTGTTAGAACACCTGGGCTATCAGCTTCTGTTTTTTCACTTCTTTTCTAATTCATTTGGCTTACATTACACCCCACATTTGCAGTGAATACCTCCGGCTAACTAATTATTGTGGGATTTTTGCAGAAAAAGTACAGCAGAAGATATGTCCTGATTATTACGACAACTTTTAAACCGAATCAGTCTCACCGATGCCTTGAACCAAACAGATGTTCCTGTGTAGATACTAAGTCTTCAGAAAGCTATGCATTGTAGCATAAAATCTTAGACGCACTGACATACAAGAGAAATCTGACATGGTAGATAGAATGTTTTAATTTGCTGGGGTATTATTTACAGTAATGTACATAAATTGCCTTTGCTTTTGAGCTGAAAAATAAGAACTATAGCTTAAAGAAAGTAATTATGTAAGACATATTAAAGGAGTCACACACTGAGTAAAAATTGATAAATTCTATTTTGCTACACAGTTCAGAAAGAGTTAATGTGAAAACTGTGTATGTTTTTCAAACATTTATTTTCCAAATTGGATTTGGTTTCCAGAGTGGCCCTTGAAATGAATATTACAAAACAAGGGCCTTAGATGGTTTGCCCACAACCCCAGGTGCTTTGATGGTCAGATACATTAGTGTATTTGAGGAACTTACCGCAAGTCTGGGAAGACCAGGGAGTGGACTGACATGACAGCAATGTAGAGTGGGAAAGATGGACACAGCAGTGTACAGTGTGAGAGATGGACACAGCAGTGTACAGTGTGAGAGATGGACACAGCAGTGTACACTGGGAGAAAGTGACACAAAGTGTACAGTGTGAGAGATGGACACAGCAGTGGACAGTGTGAGAAAGTGACACAGCAGTGTACAGCGTGAGAAAGTGACACAGCAGTGTACAGTGTGAAGAAGTGACACACAGTGGACAGTGTGAGAAAGTGACACACAGTGTACAGTGTGAGGAAGTGTCTTTAATATCTGGCTATACCTTACAGCAGTGTTTCTGAATGTTGTGTTGTGGCACATATTTGAAGCTCCAGAGAGCCAGAGGTCTACTTCCAAACTTTGCTAATGTAGAGTAAAATTGTAAAATACAGTAAATTCACAGTCAATTACATTACTGTCCAGAGTTAAGAATACAGGTGTGCCACGACAGAAATTTGCATTGGCAAGTATCCACAGTCTACGAAAGTTTGAGAACCACTACCTCACAGCACATATGGTGCACACAGCATGTAGACATTTAAAATTAAGGCTAAGTTTTATATTTATTAATAGCAATACTTATTATACTAAAGCCTCCTGACAGCGACACAGGATATCCAGCTGTGTAACAGTGGCTAGGCTTTATCCTTACAGATCCCCTGGTGTAATTATGCTAAGTCTTACATTCCTTTGAAGATAGTCATCATTTACAGACCCTGATCCCCTGTCATGAAACTATGCAATGTGCCTTACAGTTACTTGAAATTAGGGGCCATCTATTTACCCTGCTAAGTGATATACAATATTAATGGTGTTTCATACACAGAAATCAAATCACCCCATTGAATAGATTTTGGGGGAGACCTCTCCATTCCTAATTAAAAGGCATTCTGTCTAAACCAATTTGAGGTACAACAACAAGACTGATTGTGTTTCCATACTGCAGTGGTAATAAACTTCAGAGGCTGCGTATATCTGAATTACGTTGTCCACAACAAGTACACACAGCACTGGAGTTGCAGATCCAGAGGTTAAAAGCTACACTAAGTTATAGGAGAATGACCAGCAGACAATGGCAAGAAAATGTGAAAACAAACATTAAAATGCTTTATGAACAGGAGGTTCAAAGTTAACAAGCAGTAAGAGGAACATAATGGAAATCCAAACACATTTCCAGTTCAAATTATTTATAAGTCTGTGTTGGTGAAATTTTTAATCAAGGAAATTAGGCTGAAACTAGTGAGTGAAAATATGCATCTTTACATGCATTTAAGTTTTATTTGATTGAACCTTGTAAATCAGCAGCACATATAAAGAGCATCTTTTTTGCAAATCAAAAGTGAAAGAACATGCTTTATATGTGGAACATATGCATGCGTTTGCTTAGAGGTCATAAAATTCACTCTTGCGACTTTCTCTGTAGCTTCTCAACCATTTATCACAATAAGTCATAATGTCTGTCCTGATGGAAACTGACAGAGACACTGTAGACAGTTGGATAAATGGGAGAATGGGTGGAGATGAAGAAGCTCTCTGCAGACAGACCGGACAGGCACAACCCCACCTGACAACACCTGAGTGATTACACCTGAGCACTTCATCATCGTATAACAAATTGACTTGTGGGAACTCTTGTGGGACAACATGTGCTCTTGGGCATAACCCTGTTTGAGGACGGTCTGTTATGAAAACAGTGACATGTACGCACAATCCCAAATGACAACAATTATTTGTGCACAGTCTCAATAATAATTACACCACGGCGTAGTTTGTCTCAGGACACCTGACCAGTGCAAAGCGCTTGTCTTTCTCCAAATACCGTAGAACACTTGATCTGTGGTTAATCTCCTGTTCAGTAATTTAACACTCAACCGAGAGCTGTGTTCCAAAAGATACATCACTCACCGCTGGCTCTGCTAGGCACAAATAAGGGTTAAAGTGGTCTTGCATTTCATATTATTTTCAGTTAATTTAAACTTTATTTCTTTTGCTCAGCATTCCCAGTAGAGCAAGCTATCTCAGGATTTTTCCACTAATTGATATAACAGCTTTTTAAAGGAAGACATTTTGAAAAGATCGTCCAAAGTGCGAGTCTGTCGCTCAATATCACTGCATCATGTTTTGCGTGTTATTCTAGCAGTGGCAAAAAGCACATTGATTTTAGAAAGCAGCCACAGTACATGACACTAGTGGAAGTGATGGGTAATGCCTTGTTAACAGGTTTAGAAGCACTGTGGTTCATATACAGTATCTCGCCTGAATAGTAGATGGTGTCCGCACAGCCTGCTGTGATGCCTGAGATCAGAAGTGCCCGTAATTCTAAACAACTGTCTGATGTCATTCTGTGCCTAACAGTGTTTAGCAGGGCCCAGGTTGTGCCCCATCTTTCTGAACAGTTAGGGGCAGGGGAAGTAATTCAGAAAGAGGTAATGGTTTTGCTTGCACCACTTTAAGAATATATGTGCTTTGCCTGCTTTGTATTTGTGTGTGTGTGTCTGTGTGTGTGTGCTACCAATCTATAAGGCTATTGCTGACTTAGTAATTTTCTGGGTCTTTGTTTGTAAAGAAATAAAGACTGTATTATCTCTTCTTAGCTTGATTATCCATTCTCCTCCAGGCTAGGCTATATCTTTTCCAACAATGCCATCCTTTCTTCAGAATTAATGTAAGTCAGTTCTTTGTGGGAGGTAGAGATGGAATATTATCCTTAATAAAATATTCATATTGTAACCTGCATGATGTATGAGGCTGTAGATGATATGAGCTGCATGTCTGTCTGTCTGCTACATTCATCAGCCCAGGTTTGGTTTAGGGGTGCTTACAGATGGCTACCGAAAAACTTACCAGGACGGAGGAAATCATCTGGTTTACTCTAACTACGAGTGGGAAACCAGTGTTGGTATCATTAATTTGAGTTAATTCATTTTGTGATTATTCACTCAGTGAAGACTAGGTTGGTTTGCTTAGATTAATGAGTCTTAAAGTACTTAGTCACTATTATGAAGCAGTTTCAATTAACCATTAGGTCACGCATGGCCTTGCAGTGGTTTATTTTACGATGAGTTAATTGGCGATTAATCCTAGGCAATAAATAAACATGTTAATTTGATTCTCTACATATTCACAAATCCCTTAAGTGTAACCCAGGTTGTGTTGAGCCATTTTGAAACATGACACCAGTAAAGTGCATTGAGATGGTTTTCTCACCTGAAGCTAAAACTGTAAGTGTAGCTTGAATGTCCACAAGCTGAAACATTATCCTTTTATTAAGGATAATATTCACATGAGCTATGCCTCTAATTCACTGCTGAAAACCTGAAAACCTGATACTTGCAACTAGATTAAAAATATTAATAATTACTTAATTTTGTTATTTTGCACTGCAACCATAATGTATCTTACAACAAGTTTCAAAGTTTTAGAAAGCAGCAGTGACCTGGTTTGCTCAAACCCAGCTTATTAAAACAATTTTTCACGATAAAGTAAAGCAGCATTTTAATGTTACATTTCCATGTTTGATTTGTCATTGTTTATTGAAATTTGGAAAAGTTTTTTACTTACAATTCAAGACGTGTAAATGTACGAATGCTGGTTAGTCCTATTCATTTTCAGACAGCTTGCCGGTGCCCTGGTTGTGTTGCCATGGCAACCCTATCATTTTTTAAGCATTAAAAGTCCCCTCCTCCGCCCTTTCAGATGTTTACCAGAGCCCCTCCACTCAACCTCCTAAATGTAAATAACAAAAATACATTACTGTCTGCAAGATTAGATTAGTCTGAAGGGGTTTTATCCACCTACTGTTATTAAAAAATACATGAAGAAGTGGAGGAGAGCCCATCTGGGGGGCTGTGAATGCAGCTCGACGATAGCCTCTGTAGGTCCCATTAAGGGTTCTTCCAGTTGCAGACCATATGAGTGTGAAGTTTACCGGCTTCCCATAATTACCTGCATTGTAGGAACTAGCCGTAATGGTCAGAGAGAAAGTGCATATTACACTGCCAAAGTTCAGCCCCAAGCGATGAATTGGACAGAGCCCCCAACAAGGCCCAGCGGGTAAGGCACCAGTGCCAGCTCATAATGTCGAATTTGATAGAGGTCTCCAATACTGGAAAAAGAGAGCTCATAAAACCACAACTCAAAATATAAATTCAATATCTGATTTAAAAGCCTTTACTGGAGTGTCTAGTTGACAACATGTTTTGAAGCATTTTGCCTGATTACAAAAGTACGTTTAGGTAACATTGGTATAAGGAGCCAGCCATGGACTTAGGTGTCTGTGTAAGACTTGAATGAAATTGTTGTACGTGTACTACAGTGAGGCACTTGTTCATCTAACAGGAAAAGGAAAGGAAAAAAAAATAAAAATCACTCAGTTTAAGAAAATACAAACGTCAACATGCCCCTTTCCTTAAATACAGAGACATAAACCAGACAATTTAACAAAACATGCAACTAAAGCCGTGGGGTGTGGTAATGACAGCTCCTTGTTTAATGGCCTGAAATGCTTTAATGTTAGCTGCAAAAAGACAAACTGCCTAATGAAAGGTAATCTGACATTTTAGACACGCTGTGCGGTAATGAAGATTTTGGAATTTCCCGTGTTGAGCTAACAGCAGGGTCGTGTTTGGAATGTACCCTCGTCAAGCTAACATCAATTCCTGTTGTGCTGTTTCTTGCACAGGTTTGAAAGTCTCCAAGTGATACAGCAAGATAAGCTTTTCATTTATCTTCCTTTCACACATTGAAAGCACTCTCTGTATGGTTCAAGGGGTCAGAAACTGAGTCAAGGTTGATGCCAGAATAAATGTCCAGTCTAATGAAATAATGAAAGCTCTGTAATGACTTAATGTTTTCTCAGAGTTTTAAATGTCTATCCAAGTTCTTCATTGCTGTGTTTGGCTCAGTGGCGTCCAACTGTGAGCCCAAAGAATCAGCATTCTGACACAAGGCAGGTGTCCTAGTTCCACTCCCCATTCTGTGTGTGTGTATATGTATGTGTGTGTGTGTGTGTGTGTGTGTGTGTGTGTTCGTTCTCGTGGCCTCCCATTGACTTGCATCTTTGTGACATTCGATGGCTCTTCTTCCAACAGCCTGAGTACAAACATTTGTTGAGACAGATGGTGTGTGTGCTGTAACAGTAACGGTAACAGGAGTGAGGGTGGCATGAAAGGGATGAGGATGCTGCGAGGTGACTTTGGGACTGTCTTTATAAAGCTCTTAGTAACTCTGTGACATGCTGGAGACAGTTAGTGACAGTCTTATGGGGTAGAATAGGCAGAAATGCTAATTGGTCACATTTTACTTTGTTAAGAGAGCAATTTGTGAAATAATTATAATAATCATCATCAAAATAATTTTCATCCATCCATCCATCCATCCATCATAAAGCCACTCGTGCATTGCAGGATCACCTGGACCTTCCAGCTAGTGAGGCAAAGCCCACCTTGGACAGGGTGCTAACCCACTGCACAGTGCACACACACGTTTACATTCCCCTACTCTTCTGACCCATCTTTGGGAGGAAACCAGAGAATCTGGAAGAAACTCACAAGTCATACAACATGCATTGAGAACAGGAGGTTTGAGGCAACAGTGCTACCCACTGACTCGCCTCATCATCCTTGATGATGATGATGATGATGATGGTGGTGATAATAATAATAATAATAATAACAATTATTATTATTATTATTATCTAACCTTAAGCTTATCATGTTCAGGGTTGCAGATGACCTGGAGCCTATCTCTTGCAGCCTAGTAAGCAAGGCAGGGGAAACCCTAAATAAAATTCCAACTCATTCTATGGCATATTATTATTATTATTATTATTAGTAGTAGTAGTAGTAGTAGTCTTTGTGGTAGTAGTAATCTTTTTCCAAGAAAACATTAAACAATATTATACAGTAGGTATGACTGGGGATTGGATGGGTATCAACATCGTTGGTGGAACTAATGAAGTAAAAGGATTAGTTTGCTGAAATTAAGACCAGTGTCCCTAGCTGAAGGGAATAATAAATCTCCTGCCCTGATTTCACAGCTGACGACACCGTTGTCACGGATCCATGTGTGCTCAGTAAGTTCTGCTGTCCTCTTCTCTCACTGAGGTTTATGAAAGCAGGAAAGTAGTAATATTAACCTTTGTCACGTGCTTACTACCTCCCATATGAGTCTGACACCAAGTAACCCTGTTCCCTTCAGTGTAAGATGGGCTCAGCTCTTTACAGAGGTCTATTTCACAAAATTTCAAGCAAAATATAATCAAGGAAAACTCAGAGAGGTACCACCTTAAAATCTGTTGCAGTACTAATTGCAAGCAATGGACGATTAAGAGAGTAACTGAATTTTCTGCTCTGTATGCAACTTAACATATGGTCATTTTTACACAATTGACCAAATTAACGATCCAAGGTAATGCGTATTAACAGCATCGTCGGTAAAATGATTGGACAAAATGCACTTTCTATCTTAAATGTTCATTTTATCAACATTAACTATGGGCTAAAAGAAAATGGAAACAGTATCTATATTCTCTAGCATTTTGTAACAATGTATACAACATTGTTTTTGTGATACCATATTAACGGGGAAAAGCCAGACGATTGATTACCTGCTAAAGTGGTGTCCTGCTTAAATGCACTGATACAGTGAACAGCATGTTGTTGATTTGACACAGCAGGTAAACACTCCAACACAGGACTCTCATTGGACCTTTACCTCAGACCACAGGTAGCAGCAAGTAAAGAGGCCATTCATTTTTTTTTTTTTTTGCTTTTTGTGTATCAAGTGCAATTAAATGTCATCTCCCCACTGGCTACTTCCTCTGACATGTTCTTTCTGAATAATTTATTGTTTATTAATTCCCTGACAGACACAAGCACCATAAAAGCAATCACAGCCACATAATGTTCAAAGGCCAGTTTCTTATTTACTGCAGTGATATTTTTAGGTTGCCCTTATTGTTTAATTACCAGGCGATCGATGTGGCAAATTGATTTAGTAGGGTGTAAAAGCATGACTCGGCCACTTCCAGATGTAGTCTTTTGTGGTGAACATCACCACCTGCGGTGAGAGAAACAAGCTGTGGGGGGCCCTAACAAGAGACTGGGAGACTCGGGAGGTCACCTGCTGACTCACATAGGCAGCCAGGTCACGGCACCATCCACAGAGCAAGCTCTAGCAGGGGCACTGCACATGGAGCCACGGGGCTTTTTACATACTTAGCATTAATGTGGTGTGTATGTGTGCGTGCTTGTGTGTGTGCCGAGTTTCCAGTACGAACCTGAACGCAGACACCACAAACCGAGTTGAGGGTTTCACAGATTTAATGAACACTGCTGGCAGGAGAATACAGTACAGTGACCCAAGGGGTTGTGATCTTAGGTCCAAAAACCTTTTCAAAAGTCTCAGAGTGAAGAGAGAACCTGGCCTGGTAAGTCTGATGACAATAGGGAAGGCTTGACTTGAACCACCAACAACCAGGCAAG